>JAOQML010158958.1:0-13611 GCA_027568935.1 Erythroxylum urbanii | reverse complement strand
GATTAAATCCAAATTACTTTTTTTGGGTTATTTGTTAATAAGAGAATTAATTAAATTTCTTATTTTTATTAAGGAGGAAGTAAAGAGAGATAAGTTGATAGAGCTTATTAACAACCATAACTAGTTTATTAAAAAAATAAAAGAATTTATCTTTACATCAATAACCAATTCAAAGAATCAACACTGAAATTATACCTTGGTCTAGATATTTTTTGTCATTTGATTTCATTTGATTTCAATTTCTTTCTTAAAATCCCCTTCATTTATTTTGTTTTATCAACTTAGCAAAGGAGATAAGCTTTACCAATCCTTATGGATTTGACCCTTCTCATTGCTAAATATGATTCATTCGTGATTAGATTAGGAATATATTTTTTGAATTTGACACCCACCATTCATTTTTTTAGTTACTCCTACTATTTTTCTAAAATAATAATCATCAATACTATTAAAAAAGATTACTCTAATCTCACTAGTGAGATAAAAACTCACTTAAATTTAGTAAATCTTAGATTACTCAATAAATCAATTAAAATTAAATTAGGTGGATAACATCCTTATCAATTATATCTTATATGACTCAGAGATCTATTATGTGACAACTCTTATCTAAACATATCTTCTATGTTATTCATAACCTTGCATCTAAATTCACATGATCATGATGCCCTCATCCAATTCATACAAATTTAATTAAGATCCATTAATTTAAGATAAAATATATTCAAGTTAAAAGAGGTCTTGAGTCACTCAATAAGTCATATAATAATAGATCTTTGGTTTTATACGTAAATAATGAAAGGAAATAGTTACATGCTCAATGTGCACTTAATATTTTAATAGGAGATTTAATTTCATTGGTCTCATAAAACATAAAATTTCATACAAAAATATTAAGTAGGACCTGTTAATTTAAAATAAAATATATTTGGGTTAAAAGGTCTTGATTCACTCAATAAGTCTTACAATCAACAGAATCTTAGTTTATAATTAAAAAACATAATGCAAAAATAACGTTCTCAATATGTACTTGATATTTTCATAGGGGATTTAATTTCATTGGTCTCATCAAACATAAAATTGCATGAAATATATATATCAATCATTTATTAGAACATGCAATTTATGCATACTTAATCAAATTATATGCATAAAAATAATCAAGCCCTATTTGATTCTAATTATTTTCTTTATGATCTAAAATAATATATTCAACTATTTGGATAATTAAATTTGACTAAACCTATTGATTTCTAAATGAATTAAATTTATATTCTAAATAGAAATTTAATTTGATTTATATAACAACTCTTATCTAAACATATTTTATATGGCATTTCTAGCTTTGTGTCTTAACCATATTATCATATGTCACTCATCCAAATCATACAAATTTAGTTAAATAGGGCCCATTAATTTAAGATAAAATATATTCGAGTTAAAGAGGTCTTGAGTAACTCAATAAGTCTTACAATTAACAAAATTCTAGTTTTATACTTAAGTAATATAGGGCAACAATCACATTCTTAATGTATACTGAATATGTAACGAGAGCTTTAATTTCATATCATATATATATATATTTATTTATTTATATAACATGCAATTCACTTATAATATATCAAACATAAATAAAAACATGCAATTTTTGCATCCTTAACCAAATTATATATGTCACACCCTGAATTTTTATTTAGTTTTCTAAATTACAACATAGTCATATTAATTTATATTTTCCCATGTAATGTGCTTTTGTTCAATTATTTTCATTCTTGAACCTGAATTTTTAAGTAGTTTGCATTTTTGGTGCTTAGAAAAGGAAAGTTTGATTTTGTTAAAATTAGTTTAATGAGAAGAGATTTTGAGAATAATTTATGTAAATTGGGAATAAATTTGGTTACTTGAAACTTTTAGAGAAATAACTAGGAATAATTGATGTTAGTGAATAAATTGGAGGAAAATTCATTAGAGATGAAATAAATTGCAACTAATGGGTGAAAATTATTAGTATGCCAATTAGGTGTTAAAACAAATAAGGACATTAAGTGAAATAATTGGAAGAAGGCTTACTAAGGACATAGTTGGAATTTAATACTATAAGGCATAGATGGAATTTTTTAAAAATATGTTAATTAGGGTATAAGAGTTATAAAAGAAGGGGACTAGGGACAGAAGGGGATGACACTCCTACGGAAGAAGACTAAGAGAGAGTGATGAAAAAGAAAAAAAAAAGGAGTTTTGGAGGAATAAGAATAATTGATTTCTAAAAGTAGGTGAGTGTGATTACATCCCTTCATAAACTCCTCTTGAAAGAAAATTTTGTTTGATGGTTTTAAGCAAAATTTTGCTGGAAATATTGAACTTACATAGCTGCTTATATGTGTTTAATTGTCTATAGAAGGGTCAAGAAAATATGGTTTAATTTGTGAGATATAAGTTAATAAGTGTGATTGGTCTATCTAGCAAGATTAAAGTTGAGTATGGGATTAAACTCATGAGTTGAGTGCCTAAATAATTGACCTAGAAGTTAGTTAAAGCATGAAAGTTGTAACTTCAGACATGGGGTAATTGTTTGTAAAATAGTTTGGATAAATTCAAAATGGTTTGGAAGATATAACTGATTTACCATAGGCTTTTCATGTTATTACAACATCATATGTGTTCTATTGTCGGGAACTAATTTCTGGGATTGTAGGAATTGAATTTGGGAAGATGCTTCACATAAACTTTTGTGTGTATGTGTGTGTGTGTGTGTTTGTGTGTGTGTTACAGGGTTAATTTTTGAGGTTAGTAAAACTCAATAAATCTGCCTTGTAATGTAACCAAATGTTCCCCCACTTGGTTCAGCAATGTCACTCAACGTTGTATATGTTATTAATGGAGTAAAATATATTCCCCACAACGAAAGCATCACAGATGGTTGGCTGTTTCATGTGCAAAATAAGTGAAATACATAAGGTAAAAGGAACCAGCGACAATGAATAAAACCACAGGATTTAATTGCAATTTTGAAGTAACAGGTCTGGTGGGATTACAATATATATAGCTGTTCTAACCTTAACGACTATAAGATAAAGTTCCCAACAGTTGGGACAGTTACAAATGGTTGGACAGTTGGACAGTTTATATAAAACATCATCTACGGTCAAACCTTGCAAGGCAAACTTCCAATCCATCCAAGTGTCTTATCGTTGAAACCATGCCACCAATCAAACCATGTCGCTTTACTAAGATTAGAAGCCATGTAAAGATCCATTTGTTCAAGCCATTCAACGTCCAAGTCTCTTAGCAAAACAAAAACGCCCACAAACGCAGGGCTATCCAAATAATGTTCAAGCCACCCAGTTAAGCCATGGAATTACGTCCATCACTCCTTGCAATACACCATGCAAGTATCATGCAAATAATACAACGTTACACAAAACCAAAGTTGTCCAATGCTTCTTCATTTTTCCAGCACCCATAAATCATTCCAGCTTTCAATTTTGAGACTATATATTACCAAAGGAACTTTGCAACTTGTCAACACACATCACCATCATGTTGTCGAAGTTGTGTAATATTGGTGTTTAACGAACACCAAAATGAAGGTCTCAGTGTGTGTGTGTGTCTGTGTGTATGTGTGTGTGTGTGTGTGTGTGTGTGTGTGTGCGCGCGCGTGTGTGTGTGTATCTATAAGTGAGTGAGTGTGTGAATAATAAGTGTGAAAACTTTTGTGGTTTCGATCTGAATGGTTTTCAAGTTATGATTGTTGAGAATTTGCTGCTTTATAAGTAAATTTTGTTTTTAGCACTTCTGAGAAATATCATAGCTTTATTTGTTGCTAGCAGATGATAAAAGAAGAAATTAAAGGAGCTTTAAGGAAGATGAAGAGTGGAAGGTTGGTAGAACCTAATAAGCTACCTATAAAAGTATGGAAGAGCCTGGGAGAAGCAGGTCTTACTTTGTTAGCCAAGCTCTTTAATATGATCCTCAAGTCCATCAAAAGCTAAATGAGTGGAGACTTAGCACAGAAATCCCTTTGTACAAGAACAAAGGGGACTTCCAAAGCTGTAACAATTACAGAGGCATCAAACTACTCAATCACACCATAAAGTTATATGAGAAGGTGATTGAGAAAAGAGTGAGAAAGGGTACACCTACCAATGACAGAAGTTATACATCTCCTTAAATGATTAGTGAAATATTATAAAGACAAACAAAAGGACTTACATATGTTTTCATTGACTTAGAGAAGCTTATGACATGGTACTTAAAGAAGTTATATGGAGGTTTTTAGAAGTTAAAAGAGTTTCTATGACTTATATAAGTTATTAAGGATATGTATGAAGGTTTTAAGACGAGAATAAGAACGATATAAGGAGATATAAAGCATTTTTCTATTGATATTAGTGTATACTAAGGATCCTAGTTGAGCCTCTTCCTGATTGCAATAGTTATGGATGAGCTCATTAAAAATATCTAAAGGAATGAAGAAGGTGTTATTTTCAAGCTAGAACTTTGGAGGGATAAACTTGAGCTAAAGAGCTTTAAATTAAGCAAGACTAAGACCGAGTACTTATAGTGTAACTTTTCAAGTCACAGGGTTGCATCTAACATGGTGATAAAGATTAGTTTAGAATTTGTACCACGGAAAGATTGCTTTAAGTACCTTGGATCCATCATCCAAAGTAATAGAGAAATAGATAATAATATAGTTCACCGTATTAAATTAGGGTGGCTTAAATAGAGAGTTGCATTAGGAGTTTTCTGTGGCAAGATGATACCATTCAAGCTAAAAGATAAATTATACCATTTAGCAATTAGGTTAACCATGCTCTATGGGGAAAATTGTTGGCTCATCAAATAGGTTTATAATCATAAGTTGATAATGGTGGAGATGAGGATGCTTTGTTAGATGTACAATCTTTTAAGAAAAGATAAGATCATGAATATAGTGGTAAAAAACAAGTTGGGGTGGATAAAATTAATGGTAAATTAAGGGAGATGGGGCTTAGGTGGTTCAAACATGTTAAGAGGAGACATCATAACTCTCTAATGAAAAGATGCAAGAAGATTGTACTTACTGAATGTACTAGAAGAGGAAGACCTAAGACTAATTAGGAGAAGGTAATCAGGTATGATATGGCCCTCTTAGAGCTTAACGAGAACTTGGCCCTAATAAGAAAACTTTGACAAACTAGGATAAAGGTATAGGATTTTACATATAGAGGTCCTCTCTTTTCATGGTCTTTTGAGTCTGTTCCTTTGATTTTTGTGTCTTATATTTAACCTAAATACTTTATTTGTAGTAGTTACCCCCTTTATTATTTTATTTATTTATTTCATATTTTTTCTTTTAATTACTTGTTTGCTTTATTTATTTATTTGTCTTCTTTCTTGTTTGTTTATTTGTTTACTTATTTTTATGTTAATTTTAATTTTGCGTTTATATTTATTTTTATGTTTGTTTTTAATTTTTATTTTTATGCAGTTATTTGTTTATGTTTTTGGCTTTTATTTTCTTCAAACCATTTTCATAAATTTTTTTCTTTTTTTCTTTTTCTTATTAGTCTATTGGAAATATCTTGTCTACTAATTAAGGATAAGGCTGTGTATTTTTAAACCTTCTTAGACTGCACATCTCAGTGGAATTTCCATTGGAACATTGTTGTTGTTGTTGTTTAAGAGTAAATTTTATGATTGTGGTGAGTCATTATGGATTTCCTATGAAAAGGTTGTTTACGTGAATTAAGAGAGTTGCTTCAAATGGATGGTGTAAGAAATATATGAATGTTATGTATAAATATTGTCTTGATTATTATATTGTGTCAAAATTTTATGGCATGTTTTTTGAACTTTTTGCTAGAGTGGAAATTGGTTGTTTATTTGAAAATGTGCAGTAAAGTGAAGTGCCCTCCATGAAAATTGATAATAAATGGATTGATTATTAAAATGAATGAAAGACTTATGTGAGATGACTTAAACAAATTTTCTTAATCAAAGACCAGAGTCACTTTATTATTTTTGCTTATTTTCTAAATGGGTCTATTAGAAACAACTTCTCTACTAGTTAAGGGTAAGGTCGTGTACTTCTAAAATTCCCCAAACCCTGCATTCAACTGCTCTTTTATTATGTTGTTGTTGTTCTTGTTGTAAAGACCTAAGTTAGGTAGCTCAGGCAAAATACCTAATAAGGTGACTTAGGCAAATTTCCTTAAAAAAAGACCTAAGTGTGATAGCTTAGGAAAAAGGCCTAAGTGAGGTGACTTAGGAAAATTTTCTTAAACGAAGACCTAAGTGAGGTGACTTAGGCAAATTTTCTTAAACAAAGACTTAATTGAGGTGTTTTAGGCAAAAGACCTAAATGTGGTGACTTAGGCAAATTTTCTTAAACAAAAGACCTAAATGGGGTGACTCAGGTAAATTTTCTTAAATAAAGACCTAAATAAGGTGACTTAGGCAAATTTTCTTAAACAAAGACCTAACTGAGGTGGCTTAGGCAAAATACCTAAGTGAAGTGAATTTGGCAAGTTTTCTTAAACAAAAGACCTAAGTGAGGTGACTTGGTTAGATTTTCTTAAAAAAAATATCTAACTAGTATGGCTTAGGAAAAAGACCAAAATAAGGTGACTTAGGCCAAATTTCCTTAAACAAACACCTAAGTGAGTTAGCTTGGGCAAAAACCCTAAGTGAGGTGACTTAGGCAACAAAATAAGGATCCCTGGGTTAAATAATTATTGGAAATGAATACAAACTTAATGAAGAGCATGTGTAATGAAATTAAGCTATATGGACGCTTGATGCTTGATATGTTGTTGCTTGTGCAAGGAAATGATATTTTATTAAATGGTTGATGATTATGGTGATTGATGAACTTATATTTTAATGATTACGATGATGCTTGATTCAAGAATACATGTCTTGCTTAAACCTTGATGTGTAATGATACAATCGATCTTATACCTTAATTTAGGTGATGCTTATGTTGGAGTATTGTTAATAGATTCATAGGCATGGTTATGTGTGAACATAGGTAATGAACTTACTAGTTTTTATAAACCAAAACGGTATTCAAAATAAAAACGAATTTTTTGATGCATGACCATTTATGGGTAAAAATGGTTTTTCCTCAAGTAGTGTAATACTTATTTTTCATTATTTTCCCCCTCTCCTAGGAAAAAGGAAAAAAAATTGTATTGAGTCAACAAATCAGTAGTAGCATCAATGAGCGTAAGTAAGGTCTAGACAAGGTTAACTAAATTTATCTAATTGATCTCATTTTTTTATATATTTGGAATATTATATCTTTGGACATCAATGTAGACATTAAAGATATTGGTGTGGTTTTGAACTTGGAGACTAAAAATATTATTATTACCATTATATTGTTTCCATGTAGGATTTGAACTTATTCATTAAATGATGATGGGATTACACTTAGAATATCGTGATGAATGAATGAATGAATTATGCCTATTTAGGCTTAAAATATCTTGTTAATTGAATGGTGATTAGATGGATAGAATGTATGAATAGGTTAAATCATATACACTTATAAAGTTAGCTTGACACCTTAGTGTCGGGTTAAAACTATGTATTCCATCCCAGGCCTTATTAAGATGGTGTGACAAGTTAGTATCAGAGCCTAGGTTAGAATTATGTGTTTGTAGAATGCCTCTAAAGTGTCTTGGTCAATTTTATAAGAAGAGCGAGATTAATCTAATTAAGAGAGTTAGGTAGGAAAGTGTAGGAATGTTGAGGATATAATGGTTAAGTAGGAAATTAGTTCTTTTATTATACTAAGCCATTTCGAATATAATCTTGAGCATAACAATATTTCTTAACTAGGAAATTAATTCTATTCTTATACTAATCTATTTGGTGATAATCTTGAGCATAAGAATTGATTATGATAAATGTTAAGCCAAATATTGAATTATTTGTGCGAATGTTTATGAATGCATAGTTAAAGAAAATGCACTAAATAAAGGATGATTAAAAAGTAAGGTGTTAGGTACATATTTGGTGGTATATATGTTAGGCATAAGTTAGTGTTTAATTAATTAATTTTGATGATTGTTTGTCTTATAAATGATCAAAGTCATAATGATGTGTAATAAGGATGTGTGATATGATATTTCATTTTAGATGGGATATTTGCTTCATGATTATAGAGAGTAGTTGACGTATGTATTAGTTTATATGTTAGTTGGCTATGATAATTAAAATGCCTCAGGTTATGTCATTAATGTTAATTGGTAATGTTGATTAAGGATATTAAGTATATGTTTATAGAGAGTAGTTGAGGTATGTATTAGTTTATATGTTAGTTGGCTATGATGATTAAAATACCTCAGGTTATGTTATTAATGTTAATTGTTAATGTTGATTAAGGATATTAAGTATATGTTGGAAAGATATTAAGGATGCAATGACTTGAGTTAATCGAGGAAAATGCAAACAGTTAATAAAGGCTAACTAGAATGAGTAGAAGTTAGGGATGACCAATTGACATGAAGTGATAATATGATGGGTCATGAAAGTGATATACAAGTAAGAAAAGAAGATGATTGGATTTAATGAAGGCAAGATTTTGAAAAAAGTATGACATATGGTGGTGAATTTCATGGTATAGTTAAACGAAGAATGTAATAGAAGTTATATTTGGGAAACAAAATCTAAGTATGGCTAGAGGAAATGATGAGGTATAATGGAAGTATGATTAGTTGATAACATGGGAAGTTAGAGGTGTGATGAATTATTTATTAATGCCAGAATGTAAGATATACTTAAATGGAAATGAATGTTAATTGATATAAGGGTTACAGAAGATTTTTGGATTAAATTTAGTGCTAATAATTGCTATTAGAAACATGTTGGTGATGATGAATAAGATTTTATAATTGAGATTTTGCGGTAGAAATTTTAAAAGTAAATAATAAATGGAATTTAAGGGTGATTGTATTGCAGTTAAATAATGTATTTGAATAATGAGAAAGGATATATGGTGATTAATTGGAGAGGTAATATATATATATGGAAGCAAAGATATGACCTAGTGGACAAAACCTTAAGGTGATGAATTATAATCAGAGTGAGAGTTAACTACCATTTTGGACAACTAATATTGGATAGATGGGAAATATTTTAGTGCTTAAGGAAGGCATTAATTATGATGAAAAAGAATGAAAAATTATGAATGGTCATAGGCAAATGGACTAGATGTGTGGATAATTTAGAGATACTAAGTAGAAATATTTATGGAATGCTGATTGATGATTAATTTAGGTTAGACTGAGTAGTAACAATTAAGAGGAGAGATAGCAAATATATTTGAATCAACTAGGTAATGTTTGGAAAGGAAACTGAATTGAGATGGCAAGTAAGGTCAAAGAAAAAAATATTTAGAGATTTGGTAAGTTAAAAATCACGAGGGTTATTTGAAAAGATGAGTGAATGATGGGTGTTTGAAATTTTATAGTGATTTGCAACGAGTAAATGAATAAGGAAGGCTAGAAATAATTCCAAGAAGAGAGACAGTGATTTGTAATGATTTGGCGTACGATTAGTATGCTATAGATTGTTCAAGCGTAACAAAGTCCTAAAAGTTTATTATTTTGGAGGTTAATTAGAGAGTTGTAGGAACTAAATATGGAAAAGGTTCAACTAGAAGAATGTGGATATAATTATGAATGAATTTATAGGATAAGGGGTGGTATATGGAATTTTTATATGAGTTATGGTTTAAGGAAGGTATGCTTTAAATGAAATTGCAATTAGTCCAAATTGTCTCATGGATTTAGAGTTAAATTTTTTCCTGTTATGAAGTTATGACCTATCAAAAGGGAAGTGGAAATGATATGAGATTTAATAAATCTATTAGACAAAAAATGGGAAGAAATGATTAGAAATCTTGTTTTATTGTTAACTGATGATGCATTTTAAATGCAATATGGTAAATTTATAGTATTTTGATTTAAACTTACGAACTTCAGATTTGTGAGACAAATTTGGTAAATTGACTCTAGTTTTTCAACTGGTTTTATCATAATTAATTATTTTCAAGATTGAGAATGTTTTAATAAGAAAGAGAGTTGAAATACTTTGAATTAGATAAGATGCTATGTCATGATTTAAAAGCTGTTGACTATATTTTATTTTCAATTACATAAGAATGAAATAAATGTTTGAGTTTTTAAGTTAGGCTAGATGTTGTGCTTAATACTTATAGTCAAATTTCTATTATTTGATATGATGTCCTTAAGAGGATTTTGCCAAGATTTTCTAAATGAATTATAGTTTTGTCTGTACATGTGCATTTTTAGGATGTTGATTTTATAATTACCTTACAAAATATTACAATCATACTTTTTAGGAGTAACACTTCCAAATTTTGAGGATGAAATTTTATTAAGAGGGGGAGAGTTGTCATGTCTTCAATTTTCATTTGATTTTCTCAATTACTATTTAGTCCTGTTAATTTATATTTTTCTGATATAGTGTGATTTTCCAATTATTTTAATTCTTGAACTTGAATTTTTAAGTAGTTTGTAGTTTTGGTGCTTCGAAAAGAAATTTTTGATTTTCGTTAGAATTAGTTTAATGATGAGAAATTTTGAGAATAATTGATGGAAATTGGGTATAAATTTGGTTACTTGAAATTTTAAGAGAAATAATTAAGAATAATTGATGTTGGTGAATAAATTAGAGGAAAATAAGGTTAAAGATGAAATAAATTACAATTATTGGAGAAAAATTATTTTGAGTTCATTAGTGTGCTAATTAGGGGTTAACATAAGTGGATATATATTAAAAATAAAAAAAGATGGATGAACAAATAAGAACATGGGGTGAAATAAGTGGAACAAGGCTTATTAAGGGCATAGTTGGAGTTTCACCCTATGAGGCATAGATGAAAATTTTAAAAAATATATGTTAATTAGGGTTTAAGAGCTGAAAAAAGAGAATTTAGGGTAGAACGGGATAGCACTCCTAGATGAGAAGAGGACGAGTGATTGATGAAAAAGAGAATTTAGGGTAGAAAGGGATAGTAAAGGTTTGGAGGAAGACGAAGACTTGATTTCCAACAATAGGATATGTTATTGCATCCCTTGCTAAACTTCTCTTAAAACAAATTTTTGTATGATGAGTTTAAACAAAGTTGTTATTGCATCCCTTATTAAACTTCTCTTCAAACAAATTTTGTATGATGATTTTAAACAAAATTTTGCTGGAGATACTGAGCTTTGATGGCTATTTATATGTATTATAATTGGCTATAAAATAATTTTAGAAAATATGATTTAATTTGTGAGATATGAGTTAATATATAAGTGTAGTTGTTCTACTTTGGACATAAATGATTGATCTATTTTGCTCTAATTATTTCAGGGTCAAGAATTGTTAATTTGACAAAGTGTAAAACACAAAAGTTGTAGATGTACATGTCTAGTTTATTTTCATTAAAAGGAAAGTGTCTAGATTTTACATGTTATGAGATATAGTTGAATTTCCAAAACTAGTCTCTCTAGCAGGACTAAAGTTGAGTCCAAGAATATACTCATGATTTGAGTACTTAGAGAATTGATTTAGAAGTTGGTTAAAGCATGAAAGTTGTAGGTTTAAATGTTGGGTAATTGTTTGAAAAATTGTTTGGATAAATTTGTAATGTTTTGGGAGATAAAGTTGATTTAATATAGGCTTTTTAGCAGTTACAACATCATATGTGTTTTATTATTTGGAGTTATTTTTAGGGATTGTACGAATTGAATTCGGAAAGATATTCAACATAAAAATTATGTGTGTGTTTGTGTGTGTGTGTGGTGTGTGTGTGTGTGTGTGTGTGTGTGTGAATAATAAGTGTGAAAAATTTTTTATTTTAGATCAAAAAGGTTTTCAAGTTATGCTTATTGAGAATTGTTGCTCTATAAGTAAATTTTATGATTATGGTGAGTCATTATGAATTTTACATGAAAAGGATGTTCATATGAATTGAAAGAGTTTCTTGAAATGGATGATATAGGAAGTATATAAGTACTCCTAAGATAAGTTGTCAATGTTGTTCTGTATGGATATCATCTTGATTATTAAATTGTGTTGAAATTTTATGGCATATGCCTTAAACCTTTTGTTAAAGTGGAAATTGGTTGTTTATATGAAAATGTGTAGTGAAGTGAAGTACCCTCCATAAAAAATTAATAATAAATGGGTTGATTAAATAAAATGAATGAAACACTTAAGTGAGGTGACTTAAGTAAATTTTCTTAAATAAAGACCAAAGTGAGGAGACTTAGGCAAAATTTTCTTAAATAAAAACTTAAGTGAGGTGGCTTAGGCAAAAGACCTAAGTTTAGTGACATAGGCAAATGTTCTTAAACAAAGACTCAAGTGAGGTGGCTTAGGGAAAAGAACTAAGTGAGATTTCTTAGAGAAATTTTCTTAAACAAAGACCTAAGTAAGCTGACTTAGGAAGATTTCCTTAAAAAAAGACTTAACTGAGGTAAATTAAGAACAACACCTAAGTGAGGTGACTTAGATAAATCTAAAATAAGAGACCTAAATGATGTGATTTAGGCAAATTTTATTAAATAAAGACCTAAGTGAGGTGACTTAGACAAAATTTCTTAAACAATTACCTAAGTGAGGTGGCTTAACAAAATGACCTAAGTAAGTTGGCTTAGGCAAATTTTCTTAAACAAAAGATCTAAGTGAGGTGACTTATGCAAATTTTCTTAAACAAAGAACTATGTAAGATGGCTTATGAAAAAGACGTATGTGAGGTGGCTTAGGCAAAATTTCCTTAAATAAAGATCTAAGTGAGGTGCCTTAGGTAAAAGACCTTAGTGAAGAGACTTAGGCAATTAAATAAGGACCATAGGTTAAAGAGTTAATGAAAATGAATAAAAATTTGATAAAGGAAATATATAATGAAATTTAGCTACATGGCTACTTCATGCTTAATATGGTGTTACTTGTGTAAAGAAATGATATCTAGTTAAGTGGTTGATGATTGTGGTAATTAACGAACTTGTGTTTTAATGACTATAAAGATACTTAATTCAAGAGTAGAAGTCTTATTTAAATCGTAACATAGATTATGATAATTGATCTTATGCTTTAATGTGAGTGATGCTTATGTTGGATGTTGTTGATACATTAGTAGGCATGGTTGTATGTGAACATAAGTACTGAACATACTACTTCTTTTTATAAACCAAAATGGTAGTCGAAATAAAAATGAAATTTCTAATGCATAACCACTCACATTAAAAATGTTTTTCCCTAACTGACTGCAATTTTCATGTTTTCATTATTTTTTCTCTCCCATAGGAAAAAGGCAAAAAGGTTATTGAGTTGACTAGCTAGCAGTAGTAGTGAGCGTAAGCAAGATCTAGACATTGTCTAATTTATCTCTTTTTCTCATGCATTTGGGACATTATGTCTTTAGATGTCAATGTAGATATTTGGGGCATTAGTGTGTTTATAAAATTTTAGATTGACATTATTATTATTATTATTATTATTATTATTATTATTATTATTATTATTATTATTATTATTATTATTATTAATGTTATTATCACTAATCACTTTAACATCTCTGTGCTTCCCTTCTCTTCCTGCTGGTGC
>JAOQML010158931.1:5982-28300 GCA_027568935.1 Erythroxylum urbanii | reverse complement strand
AACTACATTTTCCAGCTTACCACTTCCAACATTTCACATATAATAGTTCTAACTTCCAAGAAAAGTTTTGGGGTCTAGCAATGAAGCTGGTTAAAGTCTTATCGAAGAACCATACAAGAGAAGAGGCAACATAGGAGCCTTTGGAAGCTATGAAGAAGAAGTATCCACATTTAATTTAAGGTTCAGGTAAGAATTTTGAGGACAAAATTCTTTAAAGGGGAGAAATGTTAGACCCCAAACTTTTCATAGAAATTAAAATTTATTAAATGAGAATTTATAGGCGTTTAGTCATGAATAAATTTTATTTACATGTGTTTGCATATATTAAATGGAAATGTTAGCATTAAGTTAGGGAGTAAGTAGGAATTAGATTAAATATGGAAGGTAAACTTGGAAAGATTAGAGATTGTCTTAAATTAATAAGAAAAGAAGATAAAGAGAGTCATGCAGAAGTAAGAAAGAAAAACCTAGAAGAAACTAGAAGAAGAGAAGCAGAAACCAAAATAGAAAAAGAAGAAGGAAAGAAAGAAAAAGGAGAAAGAAGAATAAGGAAAAGGTTTTAGGTATTCTCTATCTTTTCTTCTTGCTTCGGTAGAAGACGAAACTAGTGAGAACGAGTTTTATGTGCTGAAAATGAAGGGAGGAAGAAGAGAACTAAGAAACCTATTATTGATTTTCATAGATTTTCAACTAGATCTTAGTTATTTTAGCTTAGATAAACCATTATTAGATTAATTCGAAGCTTATTTTTTTGGATAGTAAAGCTTTATGGAAGTTCTATTCGTATATAAGTTTGAATGAAAGTTTGGTTGTTTGAAGAAAACCAAGAAAATTGAAGGCAAGAGTAAGAGGAAAGACAAACTTAAGTTTGGCTTTAAAAGTAAATAGGTGGGTAATATATATATAGTTCTTGTGATGATGGGCCAATTTATTTGCTTGTATGTATGCTTATTTGCTAAACTTTAAATCATTATGAATGTGGGAAAAATGCACTGTGATTTGTCAACTTGTTATGCTTGAAAAATTGTACTGCATTTTGTATTGATGAAAAACCAAAAAGTACAAGAAGTATGAAAATATGAATATGTGATGTAATGTGTTGACCATAAAAAATTTTCTTGCGTGTAGGCAAGAGAGATGCCTTTTTGTTTGTCATGTGCACATTAACTTAAAGTCTTCTCTCGGCTGCCCGCTTGTGGCATATGAGCTTCGAGAAATGGGCTCATTTTGTTTATAGTGTAAATTTCGGTTTCTTAATTTTATTCCATAGGATTATCTCAAGCCATTATGTTTGTGCATTTCATTGTGATTTGATCGAGCATGACATACATTTGAGTGTTATATTTTGATGGCTAAATATACATGACATGATTTATGTGATAACATGTTTGTCTATAAGTTCTTTGAGATGGAATTGTAAATAATTTAAATTGTTATAAATATATATATCTATGCTTGATTTTATACAGTTTGTCACTACTGGCAATAAGCATATTAGCCACAGCTCACCCTATTATTTCCACTCCTCAGGCGCAGAACAAGCAGATCATTGAACCTTGCAAACTTCTGGAATCTCCAAGAAACTTATCTTTTGTAACTAAGTTAGTTCAGATACTTTTGGTAACTTAAAAGCAAGCATACCAAACATAAGCATTCTTATTTGTTTTGTATTATGCTACTGTTGCGACCCTTGATATGTAATTAAAGCAATGTACACACTCTGTTTTGCTTAGGAAATGAAAGAAGAGTTAAAGAATTTCTCTTTTAAACATGTTGAAATTTTCTTCTCTGTTAAGTTGTTACTTTCGGCTGGGAATAAAATTGTGAGTTATTTGCTGGCTTTTGGACATATTTTCTCAAGCAAATTGTTATGTCAAGTATGTAAAGTGTTTGTTGGATTCAGGTCTCATGGTTTTTGTGAAAACTCATAATAGGCAGTAGATGAAAAAGGGGGACAGAAATTGTGTCCTGACTTCCATGATTAAACTTTGTCAATGTAGGCAAAATTAGGCAAGGTTGTCTTCATAAAAGTTATAGCTCAGTCTCTTAGCTTTCTAATGGTATAAAGTTTGTAATTTTTAGACATTGAAATTGAGAGATGTGTTGTTACAAATTGGTGTGTATTTCAGGAGTGCATAATCGTGCATTGGCTTTGAATTTCTAGCACGATCGTGCACTAGCCCTTCAAAGATGAAAGGGCACGATCCTGAACTAGCATGATCGTGCATTGCCACTTTTAAATTTAAAAAGTGCTCACGGCCGTGACTTAAGAAGTCACTACTATGACTTCTCTCACTCACGATCGTGACTTCTCTTAGTCACAACTGTGATTTTAATTCTTTTTATTAGTCAGGGCCGTGAATCCTCTTAATCACGACTGTGACTTTTTATTTATCAGGTTTAATTTTCTTAGTTATGATCTGTGACTTTTTTACTTCTTTTTGTTATTTTAGTTTCTTTTTAATTTCTTTTCTCACTTGATCTTCACCCAATCCTTGTGTTTTGTCGCCACGAAGTAAGTATCGAGACCTGGGCCCAACACAATTGACAACGAAGAGTCAGAAGTTTGTGTGGATAGAAGAATGTCAAAAGAGTTTTGAGCAATTGAAAAATAGGCTCACAATTGCACCAATTCTAACCTTGCCTTCTAGTACTGATGGATATATAGTATATAGTAATACCTTAAGAAAGGGATTGGGGTGTGTGTTGATGCAAGGAGATAAAGTGATTGCCTATGCTTCCAAGCAATTAAAACCCTACGAGATGAATTATCCTACATATGACTTAGAGTTGGCTGCCATAATTTTGGCGTTGAAAATATGGAGACATTACTTATATGGAGTCACCACCAAGGTATTTACAGATCATAAGAGTCTTAAATATTTAATGGGATAAAAAGAGTTAAATCTGAGGCAAAGAAGGTGGCTAGAACTACTAAAGGATTATGACTTGATGATAGACTACTACCTGGGGAAAGTTAATGTAGTAGTGGAGGCACTAAGTAGAAAATCTACTATGGCACATGTGGAGACAGTATATCTTCCTTTATTGAAGGAATTAGCCAAACTTAAGGTGATGTTGAAGTAAGTCAAAATTGGTTGTATATTGGCTAATTTTAGAATAAGGCCAGTGTTGAATGTGAAGATTAAGGAATTGTAGGAGCAATATGAGTACTTGAGCAAGCTCAGAAAATAAATTAAAAATCATAAGCCCTCTGAAGTAGAGACAAGAGAAGATGGATTGATGGTGGTAGGCAACAGATTATGTATTCTAGAGATGTAAGAGTTAAAGGATGAAATTCTTGATGAGGCACAGAATGCTTCATATTCAATGCACCCAGAGAGTACAAGAATATATAGAGATTTAAAAGAGTACTTCTGGTGGAGAGGAATGAAGAAAGATGTTGCAGAGTATGCTAGAAAATGCTTGGCATGCCAACAAGTTAAAGTAGAACACTAAACATTTACAAGCAAGCTTAAACCTTTGTCTATTCCTAAATGGAAGTGGGAGAAGATTGCAATAGATTTCTTGATGGGATTGCCAAGGACGCAATATGGGTGATTGTCGATAGGCTAACTAAATTAGCACATTTCCTACCTGTTAAACAAACAGATTCTTTGAATGCCTTGGCCAAGAAATATATAGATAAAATAATCTGACTTCATGGGATTTCAAGTTCTATAGCCTCAGATAGGGATCCCATATTCACCTCCAAATTCTAGGAAAGCTTGCAAGAGGCTTTAAGAACCAAGTTACATTTTATCATAGCTTTCTATCCACAGACTGATGGCCAATCAGAGAGGACAATAAGGACGTTGGAGGTAATGTTAAGAGCTTATGTTACGGACTTCACAGGCTTATGGGATGATCATCCACCTTTAATTGTGTTTGCTTAAAATAATTCCTACCACTTAGGAATTCAAATGGCACCCTATGAAGTTTTATGGTAGGAGGTGTAGAACTCGTATTTGTTGGGATGAGGAAGGTGAAAGGGGACTTTTAGGACTTGAGTTAGTACAAGCTACAGTTGACAAGATTAATTTGGTGAAGTAGAGACTCAAAGCAACTCAAGATAGGATGAAAAGCTATACAGATGCACATAGAAAGGAGATGGAATATGAAGTTGGAGACAAAGTATGAGCCTCTACATGGAAAGGAGTCTTAAGATCTTGTAAAAAGAGCAAGCTTAGTCCAAGATACATGGGCCCTTATGAGACTATTGAGAAGATTGGTCCTCTAGCCTACAAGTTAGCCCTGCCACTAGAATTATCTAAGATTCACAATGTCTTTCATATATCAATGTTGAGGACTTATAGATCAGATCCTTCACACATAGTCCAACCTTTAGAGGTTCAATTAAGGGAGGATCTAACTTATGAAGAACAACCAGTAGAGATTTTAGATTCAAAGTGGAAGGTCTTGAGAAATAAGAATGTGAAGTTGGTTAAAGTCTTATGGAAGAACCATCTAAGAGAAGAGCCAACATGGGAGCCTCTAGAAGCTATAAAGTAGAAGTATCCACACTTAGTTGTAGAATCAGGTAAGAATTTTGAGGATGAAATTCTTTAAAGGGAGGAGAATTATTGGACCCCAAAATTTCTTAGAATTTAGTCCATTAATTTAGCAAGCGTGAATAGAAATTAGAATTTTTTAAATTAGAATATGTTAGAGGTTTGTCATGAATATATTTTATTTACATGTGTTTCTATGAATCAAATAGAAATGTTAAAACTAAGTTAGTGTGCAATAGACATAAGAGAATAAAGGAACAAGCAGACATTATATTAAATATGGAAGGGTAAACTTCGAAGGACAAAAGTGGTTTTAAATAAATAAGAAAAGAAATGAGAAAGATGAAGTGAAGAGCACGTGAAGTTTGCTGGAGAAGCTAGGAAGAAAGAAAAATGTAGAAGGAACTAGAAGAAGAGAAAGAGAAAATGAGCCAGAAAAAAGGAAGAAGGAAAGAAAGAAAAAGGAGAAAAAAGAAGAAGGAAGAGGATTATGCTGAGCTTTAGGTAACTTTCACCTTTTCTTTTTGCTTTGGTAGAAAAAGGAACTAGAGAAAATGTGTTTCTTGTACTGGAAATAAAGCGAGAAAGGAGAGGACCAAGAAATCCATTTATGATTTTCATGGATTTTCAACTAGATCTTAATTATTCTAGCTTACATAAACTATATGTAGACTAAGTCTAAGTTCAATTTTGATTATTAAAACTTTATCGATTTTCTATTTGTATATTTGTTTGAACTAAAAATTGTTTGTTTGAAGGAAACCAAGAAAATCCAAGGCAAGAGCAAGAGGAAAGGCAAACATAAGTTTGGATTTACAATCAATTAGGTGGGTAATATGTTTATAGTTATTGTGGATGATAGGCTAATTTCTAGCTTCTTGCAATTGCTTAACTTTGAATTATTGTGATTGTTAAACAATGCACTATGATTTATTTTCATGTTATGCCTTAAAAGATGTTACGGCATTTTATATTAATGAAAAGAGGAAAAAACATAACAAGCGTGAAAGTATGAACATGTGATGGAATGAATTGAGCATCGAAATTTGCTTGTGTTTGGGCAAGGGAGATACCATTTCGTTCATCATGTGCACGTTAACTAAAAGCCTTCTCCTGACTAAGGGGATGGGATTTCTCTCGCTTTTGGCATAACGGTCCCCCAACGGGAGGCCCATACGCTGGGCTATTAGCTCAGTGGTAGAGCGTTCCTCTGATAATTGTGTCGTTGTGTCTGGTCTGTGAGGGCTCTCAGCCACATGGATAGTTCAATGTGCTCATCAGCGCCTAATCCTGAGATGTGGATATAGCTCTGATCACTTTTGATATTTCTAGAGGGGAATTGGTGAGTGCTTCTTTGAACAATAACGTCGCCGATATGACCATATCGCGTTTTTGGCTCATAAACTCCTAATAAACGGACTCATTTAGTTTACGGTGTAAACTTCAGTTTCTCCATTTTGATCCATGGGACTTTTTAAAGCCATTATGTTTGTACATTTCATTTTGATTGTTGAGCATGATTCACAATTGAGTGTTATGTTTTGATGGTTAAATATTCATGATATGATTTATGTGATAACATCCTTAACTATGAGTTCTTTGAGCTAAAACTATAGATAATTTAATTTATATGCTTGATTGTGTGTAGCTCGTTACAAATGGTTATAAACATATTACCCATTAAGCTTCATCGCTCAACCCATTATTTTCACTCCTTAGGTGTAGAACGAGAAGATAATTGGTCATTACAAGCTTTGGCAAACTCCAAGATAGCTACCTTTTGTAACTAAGTTAGTTCGACTATATTTTTGGTAGCTTTAAAAGCATATCAAACATGAGAATTCATTATGTTTTGTAATATGCTATTGATGTGACCTTTGATATATAATTAAAGCTATGTACAAACTCTGTTTTGTTTAAGAAATGAAAGTAAGAGTTGAAGAATTTCCCTTTTGTACATATTCAAAACTCTCTTTTGTGTTGAATTGTTAATTGTTGTTGGAAATGTAATAGTATGTTATTAGATGGCCTTGGATTGATTTAAAACAAATTGTTATACTAGGAGGTAAGTATGTACAATTAGTTTTGGTTGGATCCGGATCATTTTGGACTATGTAAAAGCTCGTAATAGGTAAAAGATAAAAAGGGGGACACAGTTACAACACTACCATGGACAAAATTAGTGACTCTAACTTCCACGAATAAACTGTATTAAGCTAGATAGAATTGGACCAAGTTATCTCCAGGAAAATTGTGGTTTGTCCTTTTATCGTTCCAACGGTATATTTAATGTAATTTTTGGACTCAGGACAAAAGAGATATGGCCTTTACACAATAATGTCACTGGTGCTGGAAGAGGCTCCAGTACTATCCCTGACAAAAATTATGTCCTGATTTCAATGATTAAACTGTATTGATTTAGGCCGAATTAGATAAAGTTGTCTTCATAAAAGTTGTAGCTTATCCTTTTGTATTTCCAATGGTGTAAAATTTGTAATTTTTTGACATTATAATTGAGAGATATGATTTTTACAAGCTGACTGACACATCAGGAGTGCACGATCATGACAGAGCCCTTCACTCACAGGAATGCACGATCGTGACAAAACCCTTCACTCATAGGAGTGCATGATCGTGCTTATGTACAGGGGTGATGAGTGGACCTTGCCAAAATCTAGATAAACACAAGCTTTTAAGTGTTTCCAGCCTTCTTCTCACTTGATCTTTACCCAATCTTCTCATAATCTGACTATGAAATATGTACTGAGACCTGGGCCAACCATAGTGTCTCCAAATCTTCAAAGAAAATACTACTGTAGCAAGCTCTAAGTCCTGTATTAGATAATTAAACTCATGAGACCTCAAATGTCTCTATACATATGCTATGACTCTGCCATACTGCATCAATACACATCCTAACCCCTGATGAGAAGCATCACTATACACTACATAACCTCCAGATCTAGGTGGAATAGTTAACATCGATGCTGTAGTTAACCGATGCTTTAGCTCTTTAAAACTTCTTTGTCATTCATCATTCCATTTGAAAGGCACATTCTTCCTTAGAAGCTTTGTCAAAGGGGCTGAGATCAGTGAAAATCGCTCAACAAAACTCCGTTAGTATCCGGTTAGTCTAAAAAAACTTCAGATCTCAGACACATTCCTCGGAGCTTCCCACATCATAATTGCTTTTACTTTCTTTGGATCAACTTGCATGCCTTGTCCAGACACTATATGACCCAAGAATACTACTTGATCTAGCCAAAATTCACATATACTGAACTTAGCATACAGTTGTTTCTCTCTCATTATCTATAGAAGCAATCTCAAATGCTCTAAATGTTCTTCTCACACCTAGATATCATCAATAAATGCAATCATAAAATGATATAAATAAGGTTGGAATACCTTATTCATTAATGCCATAAAAAGTAGCTGGGGCATTTGTCAACCTAAATGGCATCACCAAAACTTGATGAGTCCATATATCGTTCTAAATGCACTCTTTGGTACATCAACATTAGCTGTCTTCAAGTGATAGTACGCTGACCTCAAATCAAGCTTAGTAAATATCTGAGCTCCCTACAAATGATCAAACAAGTTTTCTATCCTCGGTAGAAGATACTTGTTATTTATTGTCACCCGATTCAACTGTCGATAATCAATACACAACCTTAAAGTTTCATCCTTCTTCTTTAAAAACAATATCAAAACTCCCCAAGGTGACACGCTAGGCCTGATGAAACCCTTATCTAACAACCCTTGTAGTTGGGTCTTTAATTCCTTCAGTTCTATAGGTGTCATTCTATATGAAGGAATTGATATAGGAGCGATACCTAGAACGAAGTCTATTGTAAACTCCGTCTCCCTTTCTGGGGGTAAACCTGGTAGTTTATCAGGAAACACATCTAGGAAATCTCTAACAACAAGTATATCCTGAATGGTATGTGATGAGGTGTTCTATATTATGAAAAACATTTTAATATTTATAACCTTAATAATATCACAAGTGCATGGGTCGTTTGTGTAGTACCTAAGGTATCGATCCCGCGACGAGGAGTAATCTAATCCTAAAATCTAAGGCTTGACTCAAATTCGCAATAAATCAAAATAACAAACTAACGTAGAAATTAATCAATAAAAAAATCAATCACAAGAATTAAATTTAGAAATTATTGACAAGACAGTAATTTTGCACAACCAAATCAAGAATCAACCTAGGAACTACCAATTAAGAGAAAGGAGGTTTCAATCCAACTTTAATGAAAATCTATTTAATTATGAAATTATCGAATTACCGAGTCTAGACGATCTTAGGGTGGATTACTCTCTCGAGTTATAATCTTTAACCCTAATTTATATTCCCTAATTTTAAATATGGAATTGTAATCTACTGATTTCCAATTAACCCAAAGCTTAAATTAGTTTTGAATTTGTCTAATAACCTACCAGAAGCCTATGCTTGATCTCTCGTCACACAATTTTACCAGTTTGATTTAATTCTTATCTATCTCTCAGTTTGATGATATTCACTTAGTTCAATCTCTCAGTTTATTACCGAATTATTAAGAACAGAACTTGAATCACAAATAACTCAATAAAAACGAAATAAATCAAACTTTATTAATATCAAAGATAAAAAATCCTAAAGGTGAGTTTAGACATTATCAACATTCAACAACACCTATTCTCAATAACTATCCCAATTCTATACATAAATAAAATTGAAATAAATCAAAAAATACTATTGGAATGGATTAGTGAAGGTAGCGATGGCAAGAAACTGCCTGTCCTGGGAAGTACTTCGGGTCAAGCTTCTTCTCCGTGTCTCTCTTCCTTTGTCTCCTTCCTCAGATCTCTCAATAAGCTCTCTAGGGTTTTGGAATTGGATGATGCAAAAAGGCTGCTCTTCTGTTCTTTAATGTTCTATTTATACCTTGGAATCTCTAGGGTTGATTCAGGGTTGAAATGGTCTGAAAAGTCCCTCAAAACTTAACATTTTCAACTGTTTTCGTGTTTGCTCGACGCAAGCCACAATAGTGGTAGTAACCCTTTTTGTCACGATCGTGACCAAAGTGTCACGATCTTGGCTTGGCTCTTGGTGGCTCACATTTTTCTGTCATGATCGTGGCACATCGTGGGTTGTGGTTTTGGCCTGAAACTCTTCAGAACTTCTCTGTTCTTTGCCGTTTACCCTGAAACACTAATAAACACATAAGGTACTTCAAAAACATAACATTTAAGCTCAAAGACTTATACTAACCCATAAAAAAACTTAAACACATAAACTAACACAATTAAAACATAAATACACACTTAACACTCAAATTAACACTAAATACATAACAAATTGAACCCTAAAATATAATGCAAATCATAACTATCAACATCCCCATACTTAAACGCTTGTTTGTCCTCAAGCAAATAAAACAACAACCACATACCAAACATAAATCACAAAATGCAATAATGAGGTAATGGCGTTAACTTCATGAAATAAATTTAATCTTAATCATAGTCATACATGTTATATCAATCATTAACATGCAAAATCTATGTCTAGGGGCTTTGAACTAAATATACAAATTAATCGAGTTTTAAGTGTTAATTTATTTATCCTTTTCAATTGTACACACACATTAATAATTCTTTGGTCCTTCAGACTCTATAACTATTCCTAAGTATATTTTCATGAAAAGTCAAGCTTATTACAAGCTTAGTAGGTTTTTATTAAGAAAAACACTTTTTTAATTAGAGAACATAGATTTATTCTTTCTACACAGAGATAAACATTGGTAATGAATGTTGATCCGGTTACTCAACTAAGTTTTGTATTTTTTTAAACTACTTGGTTAAAATGTCATTATATCTTTTTGACACGGAGGCACACATTTGTGATGTGTGTCGATCTGGTTACTCAGCTATATCACGTTTTCAACTGGCTACTAGCTCTATTCATAACCTAAAGGCCAGCAAAATAGTGATTTATTTTACTTTTTTTATTGCCTACCTTATTGTTTAAGCTACTCATTTCCATGAAAAATACTAGTTAAGCTACTTAAGTTGAAAGGCCTCAAATTATGAATGAATATGACAACCTAGAGGGTGCTAAATTTACACTAAATCCTAATTAAGCTGTATATTTATCCAAAGATTCCTAATTCACTAAATTTGTGAGCTAATGATTATTCACAACCTATTCGACTATGTTCAAAATTAAATAAATTTCACTCCATCTAAGCCAATGACACATTCAAACAATTCACACAATGCAACCTAATAATTATCATACAATATGCAAAATCACACATAAAAAGTAAAACATATAATCCCTCCCCACACTTGAACAACACATTGTCCTCAATGTAAAAAAGGAGTAAACAACTCATACAAAAAAGAAAAAATTAAAGTAAACAAAAAATAAAGTAGAAATAAACATAAAAGAAAAAATAGAACTAAAGGCTAATTGGAAAAAGAAAAATAAATGGGTTAGACCCAAATCCTATGGAGATTGAGGTGGTGATGGTGTCGGAGGCGACAATTGAATGCCTTAAGCCTCGAAATATCTATAGATCTGAGAGATATCCATGCACTATAACATAAAAAATTCATTTGTGGAACACTTGTTGGTTTCTTTTTTGTCAAAAACCAATTGACACATGAATTTATGTAGCAACAAGTGTTTATGGGACCATGTTGTTATGAGCATTCTTAGCATGAAAGTGCTCTATTCCAGTGAGTTCATTCCAGTATTGAGAGGGATGAAAATCATCATGCTGATAGACGATGGAGGATTCGAGGAATCCACCCATATCGCATATGAGTTCTACATTCAATTCATAAGCTCTTCTTCTCAACTTAACTACAATTCCTTGGGGTTCCTAGGGTTATAATTCAGTGAAGTGAAAATTTCCAATGTGAGCTCCTGATAGACAAGAAATTAGAATCGTATAAATTGAACCCACTGGATTCGTTTAGCTAAATTTTCTACTCTCTCGCGTAACTTTAGCCTATCAAGTGTTTCCAAATCAAAGTACTTAGAAATTACAATTTTTCTAGCATTTAAAGCTCAGAAATGAATACCTTCATCCTCTGTGTAGATCGAGAAGGGTGCACCAAAGTCTACTGCGCGGTTTCCTTATCCATGTCCCGAAACTTGATTTCTTCCTACTTGCTACCGTAGAGCAGATTGCTTAATGTACGGCATAATTTTTAAGAATTGAGTAGAATTTGGAAGAAAATTGAGAGTTTGAAATTTTTGTAGGGATGTGAGAGTGTTTGTAAGCTTGAAGTCTAGAGAGATGAAGTGAAAATGAAAATGAAAATGAATGTAAAATTGAAAGAGAGATAAAGTGAAAATGAAAATGAATGTAAAGTGAAGTTAGAACTGAATATATAAGTGGTTAAAAGGGTAAAATGGTAAAAATTTCTTGAAAATTACCTGCTCCCCTTATTCTACATAGTCACAGGCCACAACCGTGGGATCGTGGCATGTGGGTTTTCCACACTTCTTAATATTTTTTCTTTGTTTGTTCTTTCCCAAATCTTTTCAATTTCACTTTTTAATACTTTTATGGGCCCTTTTCACTTCTCTTTTCTTACTTGATGATTCATCCACATTATTCTAAAATCCTATTCCTTCTTGATTTTATTCAAAAACAAAAATAATCCTAAGTACAGAATTCAAACGTTCTAACAAAAATAATCAAAAGAATTAAAATTCCTTGGGTTGCCTCCCATACAGTGCTTCTTTTAACATAGGTAGCTCGACGCCCTTTCCTTGAAAACTCAACCAAGATCAATTATGAGCAGCTTGCTTTCACCTTTTTCGTTAAATATCAATTTAATTACAAGATGATTGGAAGGACAATGTTGATAACATTATAAAGACCAATTAAGCTCAATAATGTCCTTCGTTCAAGTAAACTATCGATAAAACAGGGAATAACAAAACTCCCTGAATCTTTCATTGAATCCAACAGTTTGTCCTGTACGAAGGTGAGTTGCTCTCTTTCTTCCTTAATCGCCTTCGTCTCCTCTGCTTCTTCCACTTCACGAACAGAGGTTTTCATCTCTTCTTCAAACTCTATGTTTGTTGTCATCTGTTCTTCGTCCTCTTATTCTTCAGAAGATTCGAACACGTCATTTACCCTGAATGAGCTACTAACCTTCGGATTCTTAATTACATCATTCATGTTGAATGTCATTTGATCATCATCAATCTAAAAGATAGAATTCTTTTCCTAATCATCTCTTCAAGAACTAGTGAATAATAGGGATAGTTGGCATTATTTTCTTCATCCTCTTCTTTGATTTCTTGGTTGTCTCTAAGGTTGGGTTTAGCTTGATTTCTAGCTGGTTCTTCTAGCTCTATCCTATTGCTCAGTGTGATAGCCTAATATAGCTCTATTGAATTTACATTCATGCTGCGCAGACAGTTTTCCACACTTTGCTTACAAAATTTCCTAGAAAGCTGACCTATTTGAACTTCTAGATTGTGAATAGAAGATGTATGTTCTTCTACTACTTGCTTAAACTTCTCTTCCAATCTATTCTGGTTCTCTTCCATATCCGTGAGCTTATTTATGATTTTGTCCAGCTTGGAATCCCATAAACTAGATACATCATGTTGAAATTCAAACAAGTCTTGATGTCTTATGTGAGTACTTACATTATTGGACCAATAGAAATCTGGGTGGTTTTGCCACCCCAAAATGTATGAGTTCATATAAGGATGGTAATTTCTCCAACTAAATTGGGGCTTTTTGAACTCCACAATTGTCCCTTGCTCCCTATAATATACATCCTCTATGATCGTTCTTTTTATCTCTTCTTAAGATTCAACTCTTCAGATGTCTCATTCTCATTCTAAGATGTCTTGATGAGTGTCCACTTTACGCCCTAATTTTTTTAAATTTAAAGACAAAAGATAGTGAAATAGACTTAGACTAAAGAGCTAAACTAATCACCTCCCTATAATGGTGCCAAAAACTTGATCGGGTGTTTTATGTTATGAAAAAGTTTTAATATTTATAACCTCGATAATACCGCAAGTGCACTGGTCGTTTAAGTAGTACCTAAGGTATCAATTCCACGAGAAGGAGTAATCTAATCCAAAAATCTAAGGCTGGAATCAAATTCGCAATAAATCAAAATAATAAACTAATGTAGAAAATTAATTAATGAAGAAATCAATCGCAAGAATTAAATTCAAAAATTATGGACAAGACGGTAATTTTACACAACCTAATCAAGAATCAACCTAGGAACTACCAACTGAGAGAAAGGGGATTTTGATCTGACTTTAATTAAAATCTAATTGATTATGAAATTATCGAATTACTAGGTCTAGACAGTCCTATGGTGGATTACTTTCTCTCGAGTTATAATCCCTAATTTAAATTATGGAATTGTGATCTCTCGATTTCCAATTAACCCAAATCCTAAATCAGTTTTAAATTTGTCTATTAATATACCGAAAACCTATGCTCAATCTCTGTTACATGATTTTACTAGTTTGATTCAATTCTTAACTACCTAACTCTCGTTAGCCTAATTTGATGATATTCACTTGGTTCACCCTCTCAGTTTATTACCAAATTATTAAGAATAGAACTTGAATCACAAATAACTCAATAAATCAAACTTTATTAATATCAAAGAAAAAAAATTCCGAAGGTGGGTTTAGACAATATCAATATTTAACAACACCTATTCTTAATGACTATCCCAATTCTATACATCAGTAAAATTGGAAAATAATATTGGAATGGATTAGTGGAGGCAATGATGGCAGGAAACCACCTATTCTGGGAAGTACTTTGCATTAGGCATCTTCTCCATGTCCCTCTTCTTTCATCTCCTTCCTTAGATCTCTCGATAAGCTCTCTAAGGTTTCAGAATTGACTGATGCAAAAATCTGTTCTTTAATGTTCTATTTATACCTTGGAAGCCCTAGGGTTGATTCGGGGTCGAAATGATTCGAAAAGTCCCTTGAAACTTAACATTTTCATTTGTTTTCGTGTTTGTCCGACGCAGGCCATGATCATGGCCCTGCCTGCCATGATCGTGGCCAGCGTCTAACTTTTTCTGTCACGGTCATGACCAAATTGTCACAATTGTGGCTTGGTTTTGGCCTCTTTATCATGATCATGCCTAAAGTGTCACGATCGTGGCCTGACTCTTAGTGGCTCACATCTTTCTGTCACAATCATAGGTCGTAGTTTTAACCCGAAACTATTTGAAACTTCTCCATTCTTCACCATTTACCTTGAAACACTAACAAACACATCAAGATACCTCAAAAACATAACATTTAAGCTCAAAGACTCATACTAAACCATAAAAACACTTAAACGTATAAACTAACACAATTAAAACATAAATTCACACTTAACACTCAAATTAACACTAAATACACAACAAATTGAACCCTAAAACATAACGCAAATCATAACTATTAGTCTGTTCAATACGCGTATCAACCACGTGGTCCAGTTAAGCCTTACATCCTCCTCTCATCAATCTCAAGGCACTCATGAATGAAATTAATCAAGCTGGCATTGCTTGACTAACTCCTCGAAACACTACTCTTGGATGATTAGGGGAGTCAAGAATTACCTCTTTAGTGTAACAGTTCATTATGGCCCTATGAGTAGTGAGCCAATCCATGCCTAGAATGGGGTCTATCTCTCTCAACTGTAATACAACTAAATCAACTTTTAACTCTGCCTGATCAATCTGAACTATGCACCCTTTACATACCTCACCAATCATTGTAGTACTACCTACCGGAGTACCACTACTAAACCACAATTCAACATTTCTTTATCACAATGCAGTCTAGATGTCAGATGTTGTGTGATGAATGAATATGTAGATCCTAGATCTACCAATACAAATGCTTCAAAATTAAAAACATACGACACACCTGCTACCTGATAGGTGTGCATTATGATATATTTTTATAGGTAATTAGCATGTGCTTTCTAGCATAATTGTTGTTTATTGTTCTAGTTTAGGATTCATTTTCTATGTTTTCATTAAGCTTGATTTCCATTTTTATTCTTGTGTGTTTGATGCTAATTGAGGGTAAGAATTGATTATTTTTTAGTAGGAAGGAAGAGGGAGCAACTTGGAGGTTGAACAAAAGATCAAAGAAGAGAAGACAAGGAGAGAGCATCTGGGACAAATTACTAAATTTATGGGAATCATGCAAATTCCCACGGAAGGAGATGCATTTGGGACAAATTCCTTCGTTCGTGGGAATCATGCAAATTCTCACGAACGTGGGAAATCACACCAGAAATGAGAAGTGCATCTGTATGCAATTCCCATGCACATAAGAATCATACAAATTCCCACGGGCGTGAGAATTGTAATCTGAGGTAATCTGTGAGGCTTCATTAAACCTAGGAGTTTTGGACTATAAAAGCATCATTAAGCTTGCATCTTAAAGGGAGACTACACCCACTTATAGAAACACCATCCTTGAGTGGAGAACACACGTTCGAAGCATTGAGGAGAGATTGAAGACAAGGATCATCATCAAGATTGGGCGAAATAACACATCAACACCAAAATTCTAGACTTTGGCAAAGAAGAGAAGGAGTCAGTGTTCTTAAGGTTTGGGATCCGTTAATCTGAACTCGAGTTTTGGGAACAAAGTGGTATCAGAGCTTAAGGTTGTCTTCTACGTCCCTAGATCGAGTCCTAGCACAACCACTGGGTCTGAAAATCATATTTTGGCCATATATAATTATTAGTACTTTTGGCCAGATATGATTATTAGTAGGTGGCTGACAGTGACAGCTGGCCAACCACTTTTATCTTTTACTTTTAGCTTTTTCTTTAAGCTTTTACTTTTTAACTAGCTTTTACTTTAATTTTTTAGTTTTCTTCTTCTTTACTCTTTCCAAATGTCTACTCACTTGTCATTTTCTTTGCAACTTTGCCTACATAATGTAACCTTTGGCGTTCTTAAGTATTTGGGACCGTTAACCTCAACTCGAGTTGTGGTTAGCAAAGTGGTATCAGAGCTCAAGGTTGTCCGCTACATCCCTGGATCGAGTCCCAGCACAACCACTGGGTCCAAAAACCACGCGTTGACGCAGAGGTGCGGTGGGTGTTCTTAAGTATTTGGGACCATTAACCTCAACTCGAGTTTTGGTTAGCAAAGTGAACTTTTCTTCTTATGATGCATGGATCACAAGGTTAGAATCAACACACCCTTTAGAATTTTTAGATCATTGTCAGTGTTGTCAATAAGAAAAGTTCATATTTGGGAATGGGGCACATCGTTACTGCTTTAGGTCATTTTTATAACTATAATTTGGAAGAGGTGCATACAACGCCACACGATATGTTTGACATATCATTTTTTAGGCATCTCGAGATTATAGAGGTTCATTTTATAGAACTCTATAATCCTCAGATGTGTACTATAGTGAAAAACAGTAAAAGCATCAGTGCAGCTATGTCCCAACCTTCCACATCTCAAGTAGCTCAAGATCCAGAGGATGAAGTGGAAGCAGCAGGACCTAGCGCACTAGCAGGGGCTAACCAATTCCTACAAAGCCTTGAAAAAATAGCCTCCAACCAATAACGTATGACCTCTCAACTAAATGAGCTCAGTATAAAAATGCGGATAGTACATAAGGAGTAACATAGTTTGAAGAAGAGGTTCCTCAACTTTTTTCGAAGGAATAATTTTGAAGCTCCTACACCATCACCGTCACCACCATCTTCGGAATAAGCTTTTCTTACCCTTTAACTTTTTAAATTTTTTGTTTCATTTGTGTGATTGCATTTCATTTTATGTGTATTTGGTTTCTTATTACTTGTTTGTATGCTGTGTCTTTTGTTTAGATTTAATTTCTTTTAAATTTGGTTTGACTTCAGTATCTTTTATTTGGTTTAATATCATTCATTTGTTTTAATTTCTATTGTTTATGTTATTTTCATTTTTTTTGTATGGTTTGATGTCATTTCCCTTTATTTTGTCATTGACTTGTCATATTGAGGACAATGTGATCTTTAAGTATGGGGAGGTAACATCAAAGTTCTTAATTGTATTTTTTTTACATTGTGTTGAATAGGATGCATATTTAGGCATATTGTATGTGCTTTATGTTAGCAATGGAACCACATTTGAGTCACTCTGATAAATATTGCCATAACGTTAGTTGGAATTACATTGAATGCATGCTTGAACTCAAATTAGGCTACTTGAGTAGAAAGTGAACCATATAGAGTGATGAAAAGTAGTTGGTTACATATGCTTAGTCAGAAATCGACATTTGAACAAATGAGTTTTCAATTGAGCTAAGGTGAGGATTGAGCCTTATGACTCCATCTATAGTCATTTCATTCTTTGTTGAGTATACTTTTATAAGTTGTTACCTTTAGAACTTGTTTTGAATTAGTTTGAGTCTATTGGATGCATACTTAATAGAGATGATCTAGCCCTTTTTGTGTTAACCTTTGGCTTAAATGACCTACTCGTGAATTATCCCTTGCTACCCCTATTGAGCCTTAAGCTTTTTTTTGTGAAACACCTAAAATTTTAAAACTTTAAACCCCATTATCCTACACTTTTGAGAAGCTTAGTAGAGTATTAAGTAAAATATTAGTTAGGATTGTATGAAATTTATACCAAGACAAATTGAGTACATTTTTGCCTGTGAACTACATTTTATATAGTGCTAGTTTTGACTTATAATTCTTCCATGTATAAGGAAAAAGAAAGAAAAATGGAAAAAAAGAAAAAGGAAAAAAAGAAAAGAAAAAGGAAGAACAAGTGAATAGCATCAATAAGTGCAGAATATTAGTTATATTTGTATATCTCATAATTATGCTTAGTTATCCCATTTTTTATCTACTTTATACTTTACTTATGCTTGTGTTTGACCCTCTTTACCCTCTTTTGACCCACTGTAACCCTTACGACATTACAACCCTAATCAAGTCCTTTTGATCTATTTATGCATGCAATCAGTGTAGAGAAGAATTGGTGTATTAGCAAGCCTATGGTAGTGTAGTTTCCTATAGGAAGTTTGAGCGAAACACTAATCTTTAAACACTTGAGGGAAATGAGTGAAAACTGTGAGGAAGATTCATTTGTGCATCTTTACTTATCTTTAAGTGATTGTGCCAATTGTAAGTTTGCTATTATACATTAATGAAAAAGTAGTCATCAAATGTGCATTAACTTGATATTTGAGTTAGCTTGAATTTGAGGGATTGTATGTTTGATCTATGTGAAAATGAAGTGGTAGAATTTAGTGGTTGTATTTATTTTACTTGAGAACAAGCAAAGATTCAAGTGTGGGGATGTTGATAGGTGTGTATTAGGATATGATTTTAAAGGTAATTAGCATGTGTTTTCTAGCAAAATTGTTGTTTATTGTTCTAGTTTAGGATTCATTTTGCATGTTTTCATTAAGTTTGATTTCCATTGTTGTTCATGTGTGTTTGACGCTAATTGAGGGTAAGAATTGATTATTTTCGTGTAGTAAGGAAGAGAGAGCAATTTGGAGGTTGAACAAAAGATCAAAGAAGAGAAGACATGGAGAGTGCATATGGGAAAAATTACCATGTTCGTGGAAATCATACAAATTCCCATGGATGTGGGAAATCACAGCAGAAACGAGAAGTGCATCTGTATGCAATTCTCATGCTTGTAGGAATCATGTAAATTCCTACGGGCGTGGGAATTTTAATCTGAGGCAATCTGTGAGGCTTCATTAAACTTGGGATTTTTGGATTATAAAAACATCATTAAGCCTCCATCTTAAAGGGAGACGACACCCACTTATAGAAACACCATCCGTGAGTGGAGAACACACGTTTGGAGCATTAAGGAGGGATTGAAGACAAGGATCATCATCAAGATTGGGCAAAATAGCACTTCAACACCAAAATTTCAAATTTTGGCAAAGAAGAGGAGTCTTTTTATTCAATTTTCTTTCATTTTAATCTTCTCTATTCTTTGTAAAAAATGGTTTATTTGATTGTTGATGATGTTCTGGAGACCATGTGAGGTTAATTTCGTTTTAGGGATTGCTTTTGAATTATTTTGTCAAAACTCCCATTTTATTGAATTGAATGAAGTGTCTTTGATGATTGTTGTTTTAAATTGTTGTCTTGTAACAAATCGAGAGAGTGAGTGAGACAAGTTTCGTCTAGGATTGTACAGTGAGAGTTGGCAACCTATAGACTAGCAATTATTATGTCAATTAAATAATTAGAAGAGAGATCTCGATTAGTCAATTGAACATCCATAGGATAGCTTAATAACTTGAATCGATAGAGTCAGGGTAGATTGAGAGATCATTCAATCAATTCTCATTAATTCGATTAGGGACAAATAGTTACACCTTGAGAGAGGGTAGTTAGTACATTCGGAATTTAGGGTAAGACACAATTCAATCAATAAAATAGGAGGGAGACAAAATAAGGAAAAAGTAATCTCTAACACTTAGATTCTTGAATTCAGATTTTCTACAATTGCGGTATTATCCATTGTTTACATTAGTCTTAATTTTAATTTTAATTTAATTTTCCAGATTATTTTCATTTCACAATTTAGTTTCTTAAACAAAGTTGTGTCTAAATTTAGCGGTGTCTAGGCATCAATCCCTGTGGGATCGATATCCACTCTTTTACTACAAGTCATGACCCATTCACTTGCGATTTTTGAGCTTAAAACAAGTAGATAGGTTTTACCATCAACAGTACCACTTCTGGGGAGTTCTGTGCCTCCTGTCTGGTTATGGCATAGACTTTGGCCTAAGACTGTGGTTGGTTACTCGGCACCTCATTCCTGACACTAGGCCCTACTGATTATGTCCTGACTTTACCTTTGCCTCTTTGTACTAATCTAATAGCTCTACCCTGCTGGACCATCGTCTCAGTCACTGTCCCTCTTCTTATTCTAGACTGTGGTCCCAAAGTCTCAAGACAATCTCAAATCTGATGCTCAATAGAGCCACATCGAAAACAAGCTCCTGATAATCTCCTACATTATCCACCATGGTTCTTATCACAGTGCTCACATTTAGGCATTTGTTAGAACTGCTAGGAGTGTAGTTTTCCTCTACCTCTACTGGCCTAAACAAATCCACCTCTCAGTCAAAACCTCGATTGTCTCGATCTAGTTTAGAATTGAAACGATCAGTTTTAACGCTTATTGAAGCTTCGACCAGAATTAACTTGAGATTCACTTTGTCTTTTTAATCTAGATTCTTATCTATACTCTCCCTGACCATCCTTCAACAATTGTTCAATTCTGATTGAGGTCACTCATAGTTTCATAACAATACCCAAATTAGAAATGGCTAGCCTTGTTCCGATCTCCATATTTAACCTATCTTTAAACCTTCTACACTTATCCTCTTCAATAGGAATCAAGACAATTATATACCCCATTAACTCGTTAAATTTTATCTTATACTCTAGTACTAAGAGATTTCCTTATTTTAGATCCAAAAATTCGTTCATCTTTCTATCCAAATAAATCTTTGGCAAGTAGTTCTCTCGAAACACCCTCAGAAAATCTTCCCAACTCAAACTACAAGGCCTAGTGGCACTGCATGGAACAGTCTTCCACCACCAATATGCTGAACCTTGTAGTAAGAAAATTGCATAATCGAACCTCTCATCTTATTCGCAGTTTATCTGATCAAACACTCTTTCAATTCTTTCTAACCACCCCTCTGCCTCAGTAGGGTTTGTGCTCCTGTAGAAGTCCACAGCCCCTTACTTTTTAAGTTTGTCGTATCTCCTTTCCCTCCTCTCAGGGATTCTTGGAGGCATTTGTGCAAAATCAGGTACAGGAGACTCTCTATTAGCTCCTACAAACTTTACGTCAGCTGACTCTTCAACTTGATCACCTAGAGCAGATGACCTATAAAAAAAATAGTTGTAATCACTTTCCGAATCTCTCACTATTTATCATGTCTAAATGTCTTTATATAGCACTATGGATGCCAAACCATGCTCTGATACCAAAATTGTAATACCCCAATACTATAGAGTATACACCCAAACATCCAGAGGACATTCCAGTACATACCCTATAACAATGGCATGTTAGAGCAATCTTGATCGCAAGGTTATGTACGCTAAGTTTTAATATTTATAACTTTGGTAATTTTCACAAGTGCACGGGTCGTTCATGTAATATCTAAGGTATCGATTCCACGAGGAGGGAAGTCTAGTCTTAAAATCTAAGGTTGTACTAACTACAATAATTCAAATTAATAAACTACTGCAGAAAATAAATCAATCAAACAATTAATTTCAAGAATTGAATTGCAAAATTTTAATCATGTAACAAATCACATAACCTAATCCAAAAGTTAACCTAGAAATTACCAAGTGAGAGAAAGGGGATTTTTAATTCGAAATTAACAAAAATCTAACTGATTTTGCAATTATCAAATTAAAAAGTCTAGACGGTCCTATGGTAGATTACTCTCTCTCGAGTTATAATCCTTAAGCCTAATTGATAACGCCTAATCTAAATTATGCAATTGTGATCTCTCGATTCATAATTGACCCAAAACTTAAATTAGTTCTTAAATTGTCTAATAACCTATTAGGAACCTATGCTTGATCTCTCGTTACACGATTCTACCAATTTGATTCGATTCTCTACCTATGAAATTACCTAACTCTCGTTAGCTTAATTTGATTATTTTCACTCAGCTCACCCTCTTAGTTTACTGCCAAATTATTACGAATAGATATTGAATCACAATTAAATCAATAAAAACATAGTCAACCAAACTTTATTAATCTGAAGG
>JAOQML010158923.1:0-13616 GCA_027568935.1 Erythroxylum urbanii | reverse complement strand
TCCTAATTTCTCTGATTTACCACACTTGGACCCGTTTCTCTGGTCCGACCCGTTCTACGGAACCGGGATGTTACATTGAGTCCAGTTTTGTTTCATTTGGCCTATAAGTCCTTACCTCAGCTAGACATCCCTAAATGTACAAGTGCTTTAAACTAGGCTTCTTGCTTGTCCAAAGCTTATAAGGGGTCTTATTAGTTGCTTTATTTGGAACTTTGTTGAGTATATATGTTGCGGTTTTTAGTGTTTCTCTCTATAGTGATTCTGACAAGGTAGAATGACTAATCATACTCCTCACCATATCCTTAAGCGTTCTGTTTCATCTTTTAGCAACACCATTCATGCTAGGTGAACCTGGTATAGTGTACTGTGGGATAATACCACATTCCTCTAGGAATTTAGCAAACGGTCCTGGACATTATTCACCTGATCTGTTATATCTACTATAGTACTTGCCACCACTTTCAGATCTGACGCTTTTAATCTTTTTATTGATTAGTTGGTTCTCAACTTCATCCTTAAAGTTTTTAAACATGTCCAAAGACTATGATTTGTCATGGATGAGATAAAGGTAGCCATATCGTGAGAAGTAGTTTACGAATGTTATAAAATACGGTTGATCATTCCAAGACACCGTAAAGAATGGCCTACAAATATCCTTATGGATAAGTTCTAAGACGTCTGAAGCCCTATTGGAACCCAATCTCCTGACATTTGTTTGTTTCCCCTTAATGCAATTAACACAAGTATCAAAATATATAAAATCAAGGGGATAGAGAATTCCTTTGGACACAAGTCTCTCAATTCTTCTTTTGGAGATGTGACCTAATTTCTTGTGCCATAACAAGGCAAAATTCTTGTCGGTTAATTTGCAGTTTAAACTTCATGTACCCACATGCAAGGCTTCATTAAATGAAGCATTATTGTCAAGCATATATAGATACGGTAACCTAATAAAGGACTGACACCAACAAAATTTAAATTTTGAAAGAGACTAAATATTCTATTTCTAAATGAAACAACAATAACCAAATTTGTCCAAAGTAGAAATAGAAATCAAATTCTGTCTAAAAGACAGTACAATGAAAGTCTCAACTAAATCCAAATAAAATCTAGTTCTTAACAATAATCTAAAAGTCCCTATTGCTTTGACTTCTACAGGCTTGTCGTCACCTACATAGATGTATCTTTCACCATCACTTGGTTTTCGATAACTCAAGCAACCTTGCATAGATACATTGATGTGAGTTGTTGCAGCATAATCTAACCACCATGTGTGTCTAGGAATCAAAGTCAAATTAACCTCAAAACAAAACAAAATAAGAAGCATACCTTTCTTTGCATCCCATGCGTGATAATTGGCACACTGCTTCTTTACATGACCTTCAACTTCACAGAAGTAACAACCAATTGGATCTTCTTCCTTTTTCTGTTTCTTTTGTGTTGTCAGAATCGTAACTTCCTTAATTTTCTTTCTTTTGTTCCTTTTGTCCTTATATCATCATCATTACCCAGTCCGAAATTCTGCAATGAAGCGGGGTCTGGGGAGGTCTGATAGTATGCAGCCTTATCCCTACACAGTAGAGAAACTGTTTTCGATGGACCCACATGCAAATGAGACAATATATGAATGATGTAGGTTATAGAGAAAAGCGAAAACGAGCACGAAAAAAATCTATGTAACTAAAATTAAAAAAAATACATAAATAAACAGGGTTAAAAGATTAAAAACATAAAAAAGCTATGCACTGTGACAAGAACATTTCAGAAAATAAATAGATAAATAAAATGTGATAAAATAACTAAATACAAAATAAACAAATAAATAAATGTTTTGGCTAAATGAACATTTTCTGCCTTATCATGCTTCAACCTTTCCTCTTCTTGGACACAGTGTGAGATAAGATCATCAAAGGACCATATCTCCTTTTGACTGTTATAACTCAGCTTGAATTGACTGTGTAGTGCCGGAAGAGATATCAAAACCATATGCACTAGCAACTCTTCGAATAATTCCAACTTGAGTGCTTTCAATTTTGAAGCAACGTGAGACATTTCTATAATGTACTCTCTTATGTTTCCTTTTCCTACATAACTCATTGAGATAAGCTTTGCTAAAAGTGTAATTGTTTCAACCTTTTCATTTTTGGCAAATCTTTTCTCAAGATCCTCAAGGAAACCCTTAGTCGTAGTAATCTGATTGGACATAGTGCCCTAAAAAGCTTATGGAATGGCACGTTTCATGATCATCAAGCTCATATGATTTGACCTTTCCCACTTTTCCATCTCCCTCTTTTGATCATAGGTACTCTCACCAGTAAGTGGATCAGGTTGATTAACTCATAAAGTAATATCTAAGTCCATGACTCTGAGAACAATCAAAACGTTCTCCTTCTATGACTTAAAATTGGTGTCATTAAGCATAGGAATTGAATTAACATTAGCAGAGATATTTTAAAATTGGTGTTATTAAGCATAGGAATTGAATTAACACTAGCAGAGATATTTGTAGCAGAACCAGGAACTAAACAGAGAACAAAACAAACAAAATCTAATTACTCACATATACAATACTATAATATGCCAAATTAATTATATACATATAAAAGTAGGGCCCTATCACAAGATACCTAGCAAAACGTTAATATTTAGACTTTGGACAGAACTACTAACTTGTGAGTGGCACCTTTGTGTAGTAATCAAACACTGGCAATAAGACATGTCAGACAATAAACCTTTCTTTGGATCGATTTAATGTTCATATGTTATATCGAATAATTGCCACACATTTAACACCATAACTTTATATGCAATTTGGGCCAAAAATTAACTTTCCTTTGGGTTAGTCAATATTTGCATTAATAACATACACATAAACTTTTTAACATTCTAAGTTAAATTAATATTCACAAGAGATGTTGTTTTGGCAACATGTTGCATCAATTAATTTGATTTCAAATGCTATATATTTCTTTAAATTATTAAAATCTGAAATTAAAATACCCAAATTTTGTATAAGCTGTACGAAAGCATCGTAGCCCTAATTTCTTAATGCTATGACACTGACAATTCTGTCAGCTTAAATCGAGAATTAGGTCAAAATTTTACAAATCAAACTAGAAATTATAAATTTTGAACCTTAAAACTCATTCCTCAAACTGACTTTAAAAATATTTAGTTCCAAGATGCTAAATTTTTAGGGTTGTTTCTAGTCTTTATCTGATGGTTAAAGAATAAAACTAAATAAAGGTGATTCTCCTCTTTATCCAAAGGTCAAAGCTTTATTAAAACAAAAAAATCATGGCTTTTATTAAGAAATAGATGACAGACCATTGTTGGATAAAGACTAAAAGCTTTTCATGAAAACCAAAAGTAAATCAACGTTATTAAAGCAACGATCGATAAAGATTAAAGGCTTTTGAAAACCATCTTTCCAACATAGTTTACAGTCATCTTTTTTGCCGATTTCCCTTTTTTTAAATATTGTAAAAAATAAAAATAAAGCCTGATTTTTAACCAAATCTATAGAACTAGTCAAATCCATATATAGAAACAATTTCAAGATTATAAAAGACAAAAATCAACCATTCTTGATGACCCAATTATGACCAAGGCTCTAATACCACTTGTTAAGTTTTAATCCCCTTAATGTCAGGATCTGTTCATATCAATTCATCAAGAATTAAATAAAAGAGGAAGCATACCTGAATTTATTGTGAAATCTGCACTGGAGTCTTACGTTTGTCTTCCAAATTAAAACGTAGCCTTTTTCAGAGTTTTTTTCCCTAACTCTCTATTTTCTCTCTAATGATGGGATGTCGGAAAGAATTGTGCATATGTTTAATTTAAGGACCATAACCACTTTTATTAGAGTAAAACCCTAATATAATTTCTAGCTTGGCCCATCATAAAACTAGAAATTATACTACACATATAAAGCCCACATTTAAAAAAGATGCATAAAGCCAAAAACACCATAACCATATTAGACCACTTTACTTAATTGGGCTCAACTTTATATAATAGCCTTTATGCATAATTAGACACATATAAGCCCACATGTTTGATTAAAAATCCTTACACTTTAAGCCTCACGAGTTCTTTCACTCAAACCCTTGAAAAGATAATAGAGACAAGTTATAGGAGATAGCTCTCACGACACACTTAGACATCTCCACCTATTAATATTAATATTTTTTCGCCCTCCTTTAGAAATACCTAAAATGAGTGCCCATATATGACAAAAAACTCTAATGCAATTCTTTTTTGAAAAATGACTCATTTTTCTAGTAGTATAGAGTTGAACATTGACTAATTAGAGTATTCATGGTTTAAAATAGACGTTGATCAACAAAAATGATTGCTTTTTATTCAAATTATTGAGTGAAGATAACATTCCAAAAATAATTGAGTCAGGACCATAACGCTTTAATAAAAAGCCACTCTTTCTCTTAAAATAAAGGCATGAAATGGTTTTAAGGTGTAAAAAGCTCAAGCACATACTAATTTGGATGAAATTTCATAATATTGTTTTAGAATATTAGTTTACTGACATGTTAGGCCACTTAGCCAATTCATTTGACTATTTTTATGCCTTGATGAACAAATTGTAGCCATAAGGAGAGTTGGCTAAGCAAGAGTTTATTTGGAAGTGAACAGTAATATCCAATTACATGACATACTAAAAATTGTAATGCTAATTTAAGTTGATACCCTGAAGGAAGTGGAAATTCTCATTAGTTATCAATAGAAGCCATCAAACCAAGTGAAATCTAGAGATCTAGATTCAGACACTAACTCCTTTTTACCTTTTCTTGATGACCTGGCTCATGAATCCTCTTTGATCACTAAGGAGATAAAAAAATCCCATATAGGAAATCGCTATGAGTCAAACAGAGGGTTAAAAATAGCTTCATATCTCCTTATAAATGATCTTCATCTGTAATGTATGAGGCCTCAATTGCTTAAGCACGTACCAAGTGATCAATTATTATCTAATACTAAAAAAGACTTTCATTTTTAGGTTTCTTGAAACAAAAATAAAAGATAGGGAACTTGAAGACGGACTTCCATTTTTGGAAAAGAGCTAGACCATAATAAGCAACCATTATACTTACTTTAACGAAAGAATTATAATATCTTTTGATCCTAAGGTAGCTATTCTCTTAAACTCCTACTTACTTAACTATCTCATTCATTTACGTCTTTTCCTACCTCACTCTACTACCCACTTGCACATAACTATTATTTATGCTGTCGATCTTGCCTTTTAAAAAACTACTCTGTATTGGAAAACTAATTTGATACGTCATAATCTAGATGTGATGCATATTGAAAAAATATTTTTGATAATTTGTTCAATACCATAATGAACATTGAAGCGAGGACAAAGGACAATGCAAAATCACAAGTTAATTTGAAACCTTTTTATAGAAGGAATGAGTTAGATAAAGATATTTGCATAGGTAAATATCCAAAAGCATGTTACACTTTGGACAAAGAACAAAAGGAAATTTTATGTGAATGATTGAAAAGTCTAAAGTTTCTTGATGGTTATGTTTTGAACTTGGCAAGGTGTGTGGACATGAGGAAGTTCAAATTATTTGGGATGAAAAGTCATGATTGTCATATGTTTATGCAAAGGCTAATTCCAATTACATTTCTGGAGTTGCTACCGAATAAAGTTTGGGAAGCTATAATAGAATTAGGTTTGTTTTTCAAAAGCTTAAAATCATCGAAATTAAAGTTGATTGAAACGGAAAAACTAGAAAGGAAAATTCCAGTTATCTTATAAAAATTAGAAGGAATTTTCCTTCCAAGCTTCTTTGACTGCATGGAGTATCTACTCGTTGTTGTGCCCAAAATAAGTTCTAAAAATACCTAGGCTATCCTACTCGCAAGTATATGAGGTAGTTGTAGTTGATTACCCAGGGTTGTCTCCCACAGAGATGAAATTGGTTCACTTAACTTATCCTAGAACAAAAATAAAAACAGATGCAATCCTAAATATTCTATCCCGATTTGTTGAGTGAAGGCTTTAAAGAAAATCACCAAATTAAACTAAAAAGTAAACGAAATTGATTGAGAGAAAAAATGAATAGATTAATCGAAGTGGAAAACTCTTGAGAATTAATTTCACTAATGTAATCTCTTATGTGTAATTAACGGGAAATGATTGGATAGTTGTCTTACTAAAATTAATAGTTGGGTTCTAAGATCAACTCGAATAATAAGTTAAATCTAACTTTCGTATTCGACTAGTTGTCATCCAAATTAATTATGAAAACCCTTACTAATTACGACTTAAGTTAATATATTTCTAATTTTTAACCTAAACATTTATAATTTCTCGTTCCATATCAAACTTCTTCTCTCAAGCCTTCATTTAATACCAAAATGATACAAAGTTTGGTCATGCTATTACATCCATTTAGTTTAGAAACTATAGCAAACATAAGACAAAAATACAGTCCCTCAATTATGCATATTTGACTAAAATAGCTACATTAACCCTCAAGAAAAAGAGATCAGCCCATCACGGAAATGACAAGATTCATCATATTCAAATATTTCAATCCTATCTGTATCAGTATTGGCATAATCATGTAAAAGCCAAAGTTTCAAATATGCTTAGTCTGTAGTATTTTGAGCATAACTTTTGAAATACTAAACTAAATTGAATGATCTTGGTGTCATTAGAAACTTAAGACAATGGGGAACATTTTTTTAGAAGAAAGTGTTGCCAAATTACTTCATTTTCTTTGTCATAATGAAGAAGAAAAATAGACCCGAAGGTTTGGAATTTTGGAGAATTTCCAAGAAAGAATAAGAGTTTGGATATTGTATGATTATACAATGTTAGAATAACATTAGTGAACGAATTGTTGGTATTAAAGCACCAAAGACATGTTTATAATGTAAATGTAGAGGTTCATGTGATTGTAGTTGTGATTCAAAGGAAATGAGTAATGGGTATTAAATAGAAGTGAATGAGAATTGGATACTATGAGAGCTAATAATGCTAAAAATGGAATAACGAGTAATTGAGTTATAAAATGAGAATGTGGATAAAATATAAAAATTGATAATATAGCCAGGTTTGTCATTGAGGATGCATTGTACATAGTCCATATACACATTTGTGCATAAATGAATACTTAAGATTGTGCAATTATTAATATGTGTGCAATGTGTGTATTGCATAATATTGATGTGCAGGATAAAATGTCCGCATCCAGACGTTTCCAGATCTTGGAAGCAAATGCTAATCTAGAGCGTACTGTGAGTTGACCTAGATGGTCTCATTTCATTGTTTGTTCTGTTTTCAATTTCTACATTAAATTATTACTGATGTGAATGTAATTGAGATAATTTCGGACATTAATAGTCCGAGGAGTTTGATAAATGTGAGAACATTGGAAATGCTCCTTGTATATGAATTTGATGAAATATGTGTTTTCTCAACTTAAATGTTGAATGCCAGACCAAGTTTTGAAGAAAAATATGAATGTGTATATGAATGAAATATGTGTATTCTCAACATAAATGTTGAATGTTAGACTAAGGTCCGACGATATGTGAAGGAAAATATGATTGTGGGAATATAAGCACTTTTAATTGACTAAATATATGTGATGCATTTCATTACATGAATGCATGAAAAAGAGCTTAAAGCTCAGAATGTGAAAAAGAGCTTAAAGCTCAGATAGTGATTAAGAGCCTAAGGCTCACTATGTAAAATGAGCTCGGTATCTCCAACAAATACGGGACAGTTATCAATGAGCCCGATATCTACAATGGATATGAGACAATTATAGGCACTTGGTCACAACAATAATAAAAGAAAGTGAGTCTTATGAGCACTGCATATGCATATGATAGTTATATTTTAAATAGTTGACTGATTTCTGAATATGATATATGTTGAATGTGGAATGTGAAATGAATGATCAAGTGATATGCGATGATATATGATTATCAGTGAAATGATATGAATTATATGATTATATGAATTGTACGTGTTATGTGATTGAGTGAGCCATCGAGGATGGTCACTCATTGAATTCACAAAACTCACCCAAAAATTTGCAATTTTTTTCCAAGTTCAGAAGAGTTAGCCCATTAGGCAAACGGGAGTATAGCCACTGCATTCAAGTAAGAGAAAGAGGTCGGGATTAGTTCACATTTGTATTAGTATTTTCTTATTTTTGTATCAAATTGAGTCTTCCGCAATTATTGTAACATTTATATTTGAATATTTCCATTTTTTAATAACTTTCCATAGTGGAAAGGTTTGTGAATGAGATTTATCTTGAGTATAATAATAATAAATGTGATTTTGATGTTATTAAAGAAAAGAATAGGCCAAATTTGATTATTGATTTCCGCATATGTGTGTTGAAAAAAAATTTGTAACGAGATTTTACTGATTGAATGTGCTAACATGCCACCCTCGAGGGGTATGTTCTCGAATATCACTCAAGATGTCGAGTACGTGTCTTGCGAGAGTGGGGTGCTATATAAGGACCAATATTAGATATTGAATCTTATTTATAACTAATTTATATTTAATTAGAAATAAGCGTAGGTTATAAAGGAGCTAGCACTCTGTATTTATCCATCTCTACTCTATTTATAGAGTTCTTTAGACCAATTAATGTATTGTTAGAGGCTAAATATGCATGAAACTATTTCAGAAATTGTTTAAGGAAAATTGTAAGAAAAAGAATCAGAATATGAAAAAAGTTTGATTTATGTTTATATTTTATTGAGTTCATTCATTGATTTCATGAAATCATAGAAAAGTTTTATGTTTCTTCCATTATACGTGAGATTATATCCTACCTTAATTTTCTAATAATAACATCAATGATCCTTAGTAAATCTTGGGGTATTTTAACAATACAGCTTATACATTTGAAGTTATGGAAGCTAGATTAAGCCTGATCCACTTCAAAGATGACTTTACAGTGTGCATGTCTCAATTAGGAGTTCCAGATCTTAGATATGATTGGAATTTTCTAACATGGAACAATAAGCAATTAGGTGATTAGTTAATTTGTAAGAAACTCAATAGAGATCTTACCAATTTCAATTAGCTATTGACTTTCCATTAAAAAAAGCTCACTTTAGCAGGCCTTTAAATTTTAAAAGCAGGCCTTTAAATTTTAACCATTATGTTATTGAGGTTTCTCCTATTACACTTGCATCTTCACAAACTACCTTTTAGATTATTTAACTATCCAGTTAAAATTGAAAGATTAGGGAAGTAGTTCTCAGAAGCCTAGAGATGAACACAAAAGGTTACAAAATATTCAATTGTATGACAAAACTATAAGCTATTAAAAGGGAATTAACAGAAACTCAATAAATGAAGTTGTTCATATGACACTTAACAAGTTGTCTTCATCACCAAAGATCTTTTGCATAAAAATCTAGAGGAATTTTATTATAATCCAATTGTTAACTTTGTGATATTAAGTATAAAGTAAGCCTCAATTGTATACAACAAAGCTTTAGAGGATCATAAGTCACTAACTAAGTAATTATTTAGGATATTATAGTATAATGATGAAGATAGATGTACCAACTTCTTCTTTGACTATCTTTTTGATAGAAGAAACATTAAAACATTATGTATCTTAGAGGGCCAAGAGGGCCACAAAGCTCATATTACTCTGAGATGAATGTGGGCAGCAAAATAGTTCGGACTAGGCTTAACCCAGTCCAACTCAACTTAAGGTCAACATGTTTGACTAACTTTACTAAGATTCAGGTTGAGCTTGAGCTTGAGCTTTTGATTTAAGTTCAGGTTTAGGCTCCATTGCCTGATCTAGCTTGAAGCCCAAATGCTAACTAAATTTAAAATTTTTTATTTTTAATAAAGTATTTCTTTAATAATAGAGGATATTTAAGACAAAGAGTCCAAAATTTAATTGGGCAAACTTAAGTCTAATAGCCTAATCCTTTAAAAATTTTGTAATTGAGCTAATGATCTAAATGATTTATTTATAGAGTCATCTTTCACCAACTTTTCTTTTCATTTCCAATATTGAGTTCTTGGAATAGACATTTTGGTAAGCCAAAAAGACTAGACTTATGGAGTTCTTGGAAAGGGCTTTAAATTGGAACTGCTATATATATTTGTGTTCTGAGGAGTTAAAGGAGATAATAAGAAACATCTAAATGAAGTACAATAGAACTATGGTTAGATGCCTTTCCTAATTCATATTGTGGGATTAAAAAATGTTAATGCTAATGTAAAATTTTAGTGGGATAATCTTATAGTTCCACCTACTCTTCCATTTGTTATTCCAACACCAACATCACAAGTCATCAAGCAGAATCCTCCTTTAATGGTTTTAAGTTGACAAGGAAGACATCCATTGGTCAGATGGAACATTCTTAAGTAGCCTACATAATGAACCCTCTTTATTATAATGATAGAAAGTAGTTTATTAAAAAGTGAGCAATTAAGCATAGATAATACAGTCAACCAAGGGCATATAGTATCCATTGTACTTGATCATAAATGATAGTGGTTACAAACATTTAATTTTCTATTAAAGCACCATTATATTGGTGGTTATAGTAAACAAAATGTTAGTAAAGGTAGAATTTAGAAATTGTGATAGCTAACGAAACATAACCAAAGGTAGGACTAAGAAATTATTGATGTTTTCACTTGTATTATGTTGGATATGATTCTGAGCATAAGAGAAAGACAAAACTTGAGTAGCTTGAACATGATTTGAAACCAAAATGGCATATACAAGCTAGACATAAGCTGAAGCAAGAAGAATAACAATTATATAAACCTCATTGTAGACTTAAAATAATATAAGGCATTATTTAATTACATGTTGTAACTAAAACAGTAGTTAGTTATTAGAGTCTGCCTTCTATTTCTAACTAGTGTTAGGTGAGTTTTCCTTTTAACTTAATTATTCTATGGCCATTTGGAAGATTAGTTTATGCCCCAAATGAATGGAGTCTTATATTAAACAATAGCCTACCAAATTAAAACTCATTTTTTATGTAATGGCATATTGGTTAAATATGACCATGTTGGTGGACATTTTAGACATTTAATAAAGGTATAGGGATGACTTTTTAAGATAAAAAAGCAGCGGTAGTCTACTTCAAAGTACTTAATCAAATTTGTAAGAGATAGTGGTATAGCAATCGAAATTGCAAAAGTTTGTTGAACTCGCCACAATAGAAGCTAAGTTTGTTGTAAGTACTGAAGCTTGCAATGAGGTGGGTAAAAATATTATTTAAGGAGCATAAGTTTGAGTAAGAGAAGTACATTTTATTTTGTGATAGTCAAATGTCGATTCAATTGAGTAAGAATCACACTTTTCACTTTAAGTCAAAGAACAATGATATAAAGTATTATTGGATCCATGATGTGTTAGATTCAAAACAACTAAAGTTGATGAAGACCAATAACTGATGAGAATGGCTCAGATATGATGACTAAATCTGTTTTGAAAGAGAAGAATAATGTTTATCGCAGAGTTATTGGTATGACGGACTCCCTTATATAATATTAGGGGGAGATTGTTAGGTGAGTTTCTCTTCCATATGGAGGGTAACTTAATTATTCTATGGTTCATTTGGATGATTAGTTTATGGCCCAAGTGGATGGTGTCCTATAATAGATAATTTCCCACTAAATTGAAGCTCATCCTTTGTGTAATGACATATTGGTTAAATATGGCCATGTTGGTAGGTATTTTAGACATTTAATAAAGGCATAGGGTTGACTTTTTTAGATAGAAAAATGAAGCCACATTTTTTAGGAAAAGGGAAAGAGAGACACTCGGGGAAAAAGAAAGGAAAAAGAAAATATGGACAACTTTTGATTAGGTGGATAATCTAGTAGTAAAATACGGTCCGATTAGATTGAAATTTTGCAAGTGTGTTAAGGAATCATTTAACTAACTTTTAGATAGTTAGATCATGTTTGAGAGTTCTCTAAGGCTATTTTTTATTCAGTTCTTGTTAGGCTTAAATTTTAACAAGTCTTTCTTTTCTTTCTTCCAAGTTTGGTTTCCACGGGTATAGGTGATGACCATCATTATGTTTTTAGTCTAAGAATATGTTATTTTGAATATATATTGATGTATTTACCCCTAGTTTACAATTAGAAAAAGACTTGGTATAATTTTTTTTATTGACTATTGGAGTTTTTTAATGGACTTAGGTCCGACGATTTTTCCCTTCATATTGAAGGGTTTTCATGTAAAATTTTAGTGTTTTATCCTTGATTTGCTATTATGATTTTCTTATTTTTTAATTCGCTTTACGATGTTTCCTCTATTGGTGTTTGATAGTAGTGTTTTGTATGATGTTTTAGGGTTTAATTTGTTTTGCATTTCGTGTTAAATTAAGTGTTGAGTATGCATTTAAGGTTTAATTAGATTAGTTTTGTGTTTAAGTGTTTTTATGGGTTAGTTTGAATCTTTGAGCTTAAATTGTATATTTTTTAGGTACCTTGATGTGTGTGCTACTGTTGTAGGGTAAAAAGGGAAGAATGGTGAAGATTTGAAGAGTTTCGGGCTGAAAGACATAGGCCATAATCGTGTATAGTGGCCACGATGGTTATAGAAGAGGAGGAGCGAGCAGCAGCCAGGCCACGATCGTGTATCATGGGCCACGATCATGACAGAGAGCGTCAAGTGGTAATCCTGTCGCCTACAACCAAATTCAAAAGAAAACACTTCCGTTAAAACAATTGAATGTAGTAGCGGTAAGCGGATATCGTTCCCACGAGGAATCTTGCAGTAATGAAATTATGAATTCAAACGACACAAATAACGAAAATAAAAAGGGGGGTTTTGTCACGGAAATATCAGAAAATTATAAGAAAAATCACAATTAGGAAGCAACAATTAAATCTGAAAAATCAATGAGAAAAATACCTTGGTTTCGGGTCACTGATGTTATCATGCTATCATGGATCCTCGATATAAAATTGCAATCATTAATAAACATTAATTGGGGAAATTTCTCTTAAGTATAATGACTAGGAACATGTATCCTAGCATTCTTATTAATCAACAACCTAGATACGATCATAGGTATAATCGAATAATAGCATTAAGAACCAAGATCCAATGAGCAAGCGAAATACAGGTACGACATGCAATCAATCAAGCAAATATCTTCTTAGAATTTCTGACTTTAACGTAAAGAAGTTAATCCTAATTTCTACTTGTGATTACCGAAACTGAATGTCATATTTCGTTAATCTAGCGATTGAACCAATTAATCTCTAGTTGCGAACCTAGAAACTAACGAATTCAATTAGAAAGAATAAATCCGAAGATATCCAATGTTTATTAACAATATAAAAGAAACTATTCGAAAAATCTCACCATAATAACAGATAACATGGATCTCCTCAACCAACACAAAAGACTTAGCTACTCATAATGGAATTGAAAACAAAAATAATAACAAGGTAATAAGTCTTCATCCCTAGTTCCTTAATAAAGAATACGAAAACACTAATTGAAAGTATGCAGAAATTGTAAAAACAGAAGGAAAACGGCAGCAGCCCCCCAAAGAGTTGTTCTTTTCTATTCTAAAACACACACACACACACACACACA
>JAOQML010158903.1:0-13618 GCA_027568935.1 Erythroxylum urbanii | reverse complement strand
GTTTCTCGAACTTGGTTGGTTCCTTCATGAGTAATGTGTAGTCTCTCCCACATTTCTTGAGCGCTAGTGCATGAGTTTACTCGATTTCTCTCCTCAACGGTGAGAGCACAATATATCAACTTCATGGCTTTTGCGTTGATATAAGCTTTCTTCCAATCATTATCATCATATTCCAATTCTGTCTTTACCTCGCCATTTTCATTCAAAGGAATGTGTGGACCGAAGATTATGATCTTCCAATACTCCACTCTCTCACTCATGATGTGGTACTTCATAGGATTTTTTCAAGAAAAGTAGTTAGTACCATTAAAAAGAGGAGGGCGATTATTTGTGTTACCTTCTTCCGCTATGCTGTTGTGTGTCAAGTTCAGTGCCATCCTTGGATTTTTAGCCTACTCTGGTACCAATTGAAAACAATCTAGAAGGGGGGTTGAATAGATCTTTTAAAATTTTCGCTTGAATAGATCTTTTAAATTTTTTGCGAAGTGCTACAAAATAGAGAATTAAAACACACAAGACGAACACAAACAAATCGAAATATAACAGAGTAGAGAAGAGAGGAAAACACAATATTTATAGAGGTTCAGTGCTAAGACCTACGTCCTCTACTTAAGCTCCCACTTAGGATTTTGTCAAAGCTCTTTACTACACAGTTTTTAGTTTAGTGTGAGCTCTTCTAATCAACTTGACTTCCTGCTCAAGTTACACCTTATAGATGATTTGTTTTCTCAGCACAAATCCTACCTTTCAAGCGATTCTTCTCTAATCACTCACTTCACAATAATAACAATGATAGTAATGAAGTAATAAAGCTCAGTACAGCTAAAGACAATCTGGATATACGATGTAAGTAATATGAGAGCAACGAGAGGATAATTTTTCACTATAACACGTATGCTTCTTTTAGAACTTGTGTGTAATCATTCCTCTGAAGTAAAGACCTTTATTTACAGGCTTCAAGACTTTCCTAGCCGTTGTAGAACGCTCCTAGCTGTTGTACAAAGATTTGCTCCCATTTAAAATCGTTTGACAAATTCAAACTCTGTTCAGTTGTAACTGATAGTCGACTAGTTGGTATGTAATAGTCGACTAATACGTCATAGTCAACTTGTCTTCCAAGTGTTAGTCAACTAGCACACGTTTTTTATATGAATCTTCAGCTCCGTACTTCGAATAGTCGACTTATAACATGATAGTCGACTTGTCAAATTCTCCAACTAACATATCTCATTGATTCTCCGATCTTTGACTGTTGAGATACATATTTAAAATCTTCATGCAAGATCTTCACATGAAATCCACGTTTTTAATTTTGATTCTCATTTAGTTGACTAGTGTAATTTTTCAAAATAGGTGCTTCATCTTTGACTATCATTAGTCAATTCTCCATTAGTATGAATAGTCGACTTGTGCAAGTTTCAGTCGACCAGTGTTCTATTTTATTAACTTCCTGAAATTATTTCTTAACCATTTCTTTAAGTTTTATTATTATCAAAACATTGAAGGATTTAATTTGTCAACCTCCATTGGTCCAACAATACTAAGTGAGCCCTGTTGATATTTGGTCCAAACCTTTACAAGAATTGACGTTGATAACGTTTATGTCAATTATTATGCTCCAACGGCTACGCTCCTATTACACTATAAAAATCTCCTCACTTCTACTCTTTCACCAATCATTCCCACAATTACATATCTTCTCACGCTCTTAAAAAAAACAAGACACATAATTTTGTTTTGTCTATTCTACTTTGTTTGCTTTTATTAATTTTCGGAGACAATTCTATTCCACCTTTTAGAGTGCAACGAAGCTGGTGGAGAAGGCGTTAACCCTGGGGTAGGATCTCATTATCCTGCTGCACTATAAAGAGGAAATTTTCGACTTAGGGCAATGGTTTTTCACGACACCTTATACTCAGATAAGCTTTTCCAATAAATTTTTAGTACTATTTTCGCTAACAATCTAAGTCGAAAATTATATGTTGCATTACTACTACTATCAGAAATTGTGTTGTTCTACTTGTTACTGTTTTCGGGTTTGCTACTGGTTGTTGAAAATTTCTCTATTTTATTTTTGCTACTGTGTATTTAATTTCGGAATAAATTGAAATTGTCATCTGCGAATGAGACAAATGTAAGTTCTGCACTTACTGTTTTCCACATAGATTTTGTCTCTTTTACTATGGCCCCGAAAATTATACTTGACCTTACCAGATTAAATTCTCTAGATGTGAGAAACTTCAAAAGATAGTTTGAGAATTTTTTTACTTTCAGCAATATGAAATTGATTATGTATTATTTCAAGAGATTCCTAGTGATAATATCGACCCTAAGACTACTTAGGATAACCGTAACGTTAGGGGAGTGTTACTCAATCATATGATCAACCCTTTGTTTGATATCTATTGCAAGTACAAAACTATTAAGGACATTTGGGATGTTTTAGAAGTGAAATATGAGACGGATGATGCTGGTACTAGGAAATATGTAGTTGCTAGGTGGTTAAAGTTTACCGTTATTGATGATAAGCCTATTGTGGACTAATTACATGAGTATGAAAATCTAGTTGCTGAAATCCTTGCCGAGGGTATGAACATGTGTGAGTTGTTTCAAGCTAATACCCTTATTGAGAAACTACCTGCCTCATAGAAGGAGTATAAACACCAGTTAAGGTATAAGAAGAAAGACATGAAGCTTCAGGAGTTGATAGAACATATAAAGATTGAGGATGTCAACCGTGCACAAGACAATACCAAAACACTCACCCTTGTCCCCACTGTTAAGGCTCATATGGTATAACATAGAAATGTTAATAACTTCAAGAAGAATGGTGGACAAAACAAGTCTTTCAACAAACATGGTCAGTTTAAGCACAAAAGGATTGATGGTGACTATTGGTAGTGCCACAAGCCAAGCCGTCCTGCTGCCAATTGTCAAGCTAGAATTAACTATGACAAGAAAGGCCAAGGACAGAAACTGCGACAGTTTAAGAAAGGAAACCAAATAGGGTACCAACAACGTAACTAAAAGAGCTTTGGTAAGCCTCAAGATAATATGGTTGAAGTTGGTAATAACGAGAAGGTCATTATTGTTATGGTGTCCAAAGTCAACCGTGCTGGAAATTTGGTCGAATGGATAGTTGACACAGGAGCTACATGCCACATCTGCACCAATAAGGACCTGTTTAAGGAGTTGAATGAAGTTGCTGATAGTGAATTCGTATACATGGGCAACTCTAGCAAAGTTCTTGTCCAAGGAGTTGGGAAGGTCACCCTCAAACTCACTTCTGGAAAAGTGTTGGCGTTAGAAAATGTTTTATTTGTTCCAAATGTACGTAGAAATTTGATTTTTGGTGCATTGCTTAACAAAGCTGGTGTTAAACTGACCTTTGATTCTGATAAGCTAGTTCTGACTAAGAATGAGAACTTTGTTGAAAAAGGGTTTTATAATGGGAGGTTATTTGTACTTGACATTGAAATGAATGCATCTACATCTTCTGCTTATATTGTTGAGTCTTTAGACTTATGACACTCTAGACTTGGGCATGTAAATGTGAGGTTAATTAAGAGGATGCAAAGCTTAAACTTGTTACCTAACTAAATCACTAATGAAATGGAAAAATGTCAAACTTGTATTGAGGCTAAACACTCTAATAAACCTTTTTAAGTCAATAACTGAGAGAGAGTCACAATTATTAGACTTGGTGAACACAGACTTGGGTGATTTTAAGAATTATATGAGTAAAGTAGGCATGAGATATTATATTACCTTTGTGGATGATTGTTTTAGATTTACTAAGATTTAATTATTGAAAAATAAAAGTGATGCATAGGAAATGTTTATGAAATATAAAGCTGAGGTTGAAAACCAATTAGAAAGGAAATTAAGAGATTAAGGTCTGGTTGAGGTGGTGAGTATAGTATTGATTTCTTTGCTAATTATTGTACAAAAGTTAGGATTATTCATGAGTTTATAACCCCTTATACACCTGAACAAAATGGAATAGTCGAAAGGAAAAACTGAATACTTAAGGATATGATGAATGCAATGTTGATTCTTTTCGGTTTACCTGATTTTATGTAAGGGAAGCTATTCTTTCAGCTTGTTATGTTCTAAACAGAATCCCTCATAAGAAACTAGATCAAACCCCTTATGAAATTTAGAAATGTTATCCACCTAGCTTGCATTTTTTGAAAAAGTGGGGGTGTCTTGCTAAGTTTTCTCTACCTGAACATAAAAGGAAGAAAATTAGCTAAGGTCGTCGATTCAATTATTGTGGGATATACCTCTAATAGTGCTGCCTATAGATTTATGGTTAAAGAAAAGGGATCTAACACTTATGGACTAATTATAGAGTCAAGAGATGTAGTGTTCTTTAAAGATATATTTCTTATAAGAGTAAGTGTACAAGTTCCTAGAGAATTTGTCCCTAGTTCTTCTACTAATGATGACATAGAGGAAGAGGAAATTTTTGAACTAAAGACGAGCAAAAGAGCTAGAGTATCCACTAGTTTTGGTTCTAACTTTATTACTTCCTTTGTGGTGACAAAACCTAAGGAGATAGATGATGTTTTGGTGGTGACTTATATTATTGAGGAAGATCCTAAAACTTATAAGGAAGCAATAAGATTTGTGGATGCTATATTTTGGAAGGAAGTCAGAAATAGTGAGTTAGAATCAATCATGTCTAATAAAACTTGGGTTTTAGTTGATTTACCTCGAGGGTGTAAGCCTTTGGAGTGTAAGTGGATTTTCAAAAAGAAATTGAGACCTGAAGAAACCATTAAGAGGTTTAAGGTAAGAAGTGTGATTAAAGGCTTTAAACAAAAAGAAGGATTGGACTTTTTTGACACTTACTCTCCTGTTACTAAAATTACATCTATAAGGATGTTATTTGCTATTGCCTCAGTATTTAAAATTCATATGTACCAAATAGATGTTAAAACAGCTTTCTTAAATGGTGATCTAGATAAGGAAATTTAAAATTCATATGTACCAAATGGATGTTAAAACAGCTTTCTTAAATGGTGATCTAGATAAGGAAATTTATATGGTTCAGCAAGAGGGATTTAGAGTGCCTGGTCAAGAACAAAAGGTGTGTAAGTTGTTTAAGTCTTTGTATGGACTTAAACAAGCTCCCAAATTGTGGCATGAGAAATTTGAAAATGAGATTTTCAAACATGGTCTCACCTCTTATGATGCTGATTCTTGCCTTTATATGAAATATGATATCAATGGCTATGTAATCTTAACTCTTTATGTGGATGATATGCTTATTTTTGGTACTAGTTTATCGGTCATTGATACTACCAAGAGTTTGCTAAAGTATTCTTTTGATATGAAAGATCTTAGACCTCTGGACTTTATTTTAGGAATCAAAATTGATAAGACTGACTTTGGTTTTAGTTTGAATTAAACTCATTATGTTGAGAAAATTTTGAAGAAGTTTAGTTACTATGATGTTGATCCAGTCAAGGCTCCCTATAATGATAATGTTGCTTTAAAGAAAAATCTTGGTGACGGTGTAAACCAAGCTGAGTATGCTAAAATTCTTGGTAGTTTGATGTTCTTGATGAACTATTCTCGTCCTAATATTGCATACTGTGTGAGTAGACTTAGTAGGTATACTCATAATCCTAGTCAAGAGCATTGGAATGCATTGATTCGTTTGTTGAGGTATTTGAAAGGTACTATGCATTATGGATTATCTTTTGGTGATCATCCTCCTGTATTAGAGGGGTAATTTTGATACTAACTGGGTTACAGAGAGTGATGATGTACACTAAACTAGTGGTTATGTTTTTACTTTAGCAGGAGTTGCAGTGTCTTAAAAATCATCCAAATAAACATGTATTGCGAGATCAACAATGGAAGCTGGGTTTATGGATTTGGAGTTGGCAAGACGGGAAGCTGAGTGACTAAGGAATCTCTGAGCAGATATCCCACTTTGGGAAAAACCAATTCCTTCTGTGTTTCTTCATTGTGACTTGCAGGCTGCCATTCATGTCGCCAAGAACAAGGCATATAATGACAAAAGTAGACATATCAGATTGAGATATAAAATTATCTGTACTTTAATTAGACATGGTGTAATTTCTCTATACTATGTCAAGTCAGAGAGAAACTTATCAGATCCGTTTACAAAAGCTTTGAGTAGGAAACTAGTCTTAGAGCATGTTAAAGGGATGAGGTTAAGCCCAATTGTGTAGTAACCTCGTAATAGACACCCATCTTGGGAAACAAAGTTCAATAGGTCAAACGAAGTTATGTGATGACTACTTACTTGTACTTTGTTAGTGGTATTGTTGGCCCCAAGTCTCAGTTCTTATTTGGCGATGACAAGGCACCAAAAATTGGGGGGCTTTTAAAATAAAATAAATAAAACTACGATAAAGATAAAAAGGACTCATGGTGGGAGTATAAACAAATACACAAACAAATAAAATAAAATAGACATGAAAATAACTCGGATTGGGAGTTGAACAAATAAACAAACAAATAAATAAATAAAATAAAAAAGAAGAAGTGAAAAAGTCACGGGTTTGACTTTGAAAAAGTCACAGGCGTGAGAGGGGGGTGTCGTAATTGTGTAAACAAATAAATAAATAAAATAAAAAAGAAGAAGTGAAAAAGTCACGGGCGTGACTTTGGAAAATTCATAGGCGTGAGAGGGGCGAGGGGTGTTGTGATCATGTTTATGCACGACCGCAACATTTTATAAATAATAAGGTTTGTAGCGATCGTGCTTATACACGATCGCGACATCCATGAAAAATTTGGGTTCGTCACGATCGTGCTTGTGCACGATCGTGACATTCCAACTGCACACTGCTACTTCAATTTATCATAACTTTCAATACCGAAGTCCAAAAATTATAAACTTTATGTTGTTAGAAAGTTAAGAGAAAGAGATACAACTTTCATGAAGAAACTTTTATCTAATTCTGCCTAGATCAATATAGTTTATTGATTAAATATTTAGAACACATTTTCATCCCCTTACTCTCTTATTTCTCTCGTCTGTCAATATATACTTCTATGAAATTTCCAAATGACCCGAAACCAACAACACAATCCATACATACAAAACTCCTAGTTTAACTATTTTCTTAAGAAGATCTATCCAAAAGCCATCAAACATCTCACACTATATTTCTATCTGCAGTTAACAACTTAACAGAGAAAAGGATTTGAACATGGATTGAAAAGCAATTCTTTAACTCTTACTTTCATTCATTTCTCTGTAAGACAGAATTTCTTCTCTCAGATGTTGCAAAGTTTAGACATAACCTCCATTACAAATTCAAAGTCAGCATAATAGCATAATATAAAAAATATACAATCATGAATGCTCATGTTTGATATGCTTTTAAAGTACCAAAAGTTTTTGAACTAACTTAGTTACAAAAATAGAAATTCTTGGAGTCAGCCGAAGTTTTTGCAAGGTTCAATGTTGATCTATTATTTTTGCACTTGAGGAGTGGAACGATAATGGGGTGAGTTGGGAAGCTCAGTGGTTAATACGTTTATAACCAGTGATAACGAACTACACACACACACACACACACACACACACACATATATATATCCATTTCATATTAGTCTTAGCAAATCATATAAATTAGATCATTTAATAATCAAACCATAACACTCAATTATGCTTTATGTTCAACAATTTAAGGTGCAATGCACAAACATAATGGCTCAAGAGAATCCCATAAAATAGAATAACGAAATCGAAGTTTACATCATGAACAAAATGAGTCCATTTTTCGAAGCTCATATGCCACAATCGGGCAGCTAGAGAAGGCTTTAGGTCAACGTGTACGTGACGAACATAATGGTATCTCTCTTACCCACACAAGCAAATTTTCCAATGCTTACATATTTCATATCATATTCATATTTTCTTGCTTCTTAAAGTTTTTTTGTTTTTCATTAACATCAAAGCAGCAAAATTCTTGCAAAGCAAATATGATATTAACTTCACAGAACATTTTTCTCACATTCACAATGATTCAAGACAAGCATTTATACATATAAAATCAAAGAATACAACTCATCATCACAAAAATATAAACATATTACCTACCTATTTACTTATAAATCTAAGCTCAAGTTTGTTCTTCCTCTTGTTCTTGATTTTGAAGTTCTTGGTTCCCTTCAAACAAACATATTTTCATTCAATCAACATACACAAATAGAACTTCCATAAAGCTATATTATCTAAAAAATAAGCTTTATCTAGGCTAGAAGAACTAAGATATAGTTAGAAATCCATAACGATATAAGAAAACGAATTTCTTGGTTCTCTTATTTCTCTCTTCATTTTCAACATAAAACCTACTTTCACTAGTTTCTTCTTCTACTAAAGCAAGAAGAAAAGATAGGGAATATCTAAAAATTTTCAGCTGAACCCTTTTCTTTCTTCTTCTTTCCCCTTTTTCTTTCTTTCCTTATTCTCCTTTCTATGTTTTGGTTCTCCTTCTCTTCTTCTGGGTCCTTCTATGACTTTCTCTATTTTCTTTCTTACTATGCACGACTCTCTTCTCTTCTCTTCTTATTAGTTTAAAACAAAATTTTGTCTTTCCAAGCTTACCTTTCCATATTTAATCTAATGCCATATAACCCCTTAACTTAATTCTAACTCTTCCTTTTTAATCCATGCAACCACACGTAATTAACTATATACCTAATTAAGCTCAAAAAATAGCTAATTCAAGAATTCTAATTTATAATCATGCTTACTAATTTAATAAAATAAATTTCAAGAAAAATTTTAGGGTCTAACATTTCTCCCCTTTAAAGAATTTTGTCCTTGAAATTTTTACCTGAGTCTACAAACAGGTGTGAATACTTCTCCTTTATGGCTTCCAAGGGTTCCTATGTTGCCTCTTCTCTTGAATGGTTCTTCCATAAAACTTTAACTAGTTTCACAGTCTTGTTTCTTAAGACCTTTTCCTTTGAATCTAGAATCACTACTGGTTATTCTTCATAGGTCAAATCCTCCCTTAATTTGACCTCTGAAGGTTGGACTATGTTTGAAGGATCCGATCTATATCTCCTTAGCATTGATACATGGAAGACATTGTGAATCTTGGATAACTCTGGCGAAAGCGCTAACTTGTAGGCGAGAGGCTCAATCTTCTTAATAATCTCATAAGGGCCTATGTATCCTAGACTGAGCTTACCCTTTTTACCAAATCTTAAGACTCCTTTCCATGGTAAGGCTCTGAGAATACTTTGTCTCCAACTTCATACTCCATCTCCTTTCTATGTGTCTCTGTATAGCTCTTCATCCTGTCTTGAGCTGCCTTGAGTTTCTGTTTCACCAATTTAATCTTATCAACTATAGCTTATACGAATTTAGGCCCTAAAAGTTTTATTTCACCTTCCTCATCCTAAAAAATAGGAGTTCTTCCCCTCTTATTATACAAAACTTCATAAGGTGCCATTTGAATTCCTGAGTGGTAAGAATTGTTGTAAGCAATCTTAATTAAAGGAAAATGCTCATCTCATGAACCCTTGAAATCCATTACACATGCTCTTAACATTGCTTTCAATGTCTTTATTATCCTCTCTAATTGATCGTCAATCTGCAGATGGAAAGATGTGCTAAAATGCAACTTAATTCCTAAAGTCTCTTGCAAACTTTCCTAAAATCTAGAGGTGAATCTGGGATCTCTATTTGAGACTATAGAACTCGGAATCCCATGAAGGCTGATTATTTCATCTATGTATTTCTTATCCAAGGCATTCAAAGATTCTGTCTGTCTAATTGGCAAGAAATATGCTGACTTGGTTAGCCTATCTATAATCACCCATATTGCGTCATGCTTCTTATTAGTCTTTAGTAATCCTGTCAAGAAATCTATTATAATCTTCTCCCACTTTCATTCAGGAATAGACAAGGGCTTAACCTTACTGGCGGGTGTTTGATGTTCCGCTTTAACCTGTTGACATACCAAGCATTTTCTAGCATACTTTGCAACATCTTTTTTCATTCCTCTCTACTAAAAGTGTTCTTTTAAATCTCTATACATTTTGGTACTCCCCGGATCCATTGCATATGGCGCATTGTGTACCTCATCAAGAATTTCATCCTTCAACTCTTGCATATCTGGAATACATAGTCTAATACCTACCACCATCAATCCATCTCCTTTTATTCCTATTTCAGAGGGCTTACCATTTTTAATTTCTTCTTTGAGCTTGCCCAAGTAATCATCTTTGTTCCTACAATTCCTTAATCTTCTCATTTAACACAAACCTTATTATAAAATTAGTCAATATACCTCCAGATTCGACTTGCCTCAATGTCACCTTCAGTTTGGCTAATTCCTTCAACAAAGGAAGATATATTGTCTTTACATGTGCCATAGTGGATTTCCTACTTAGTGCATCTGCTACTACATTAGCTTTCTCTGGGTGGTAGTCTATCATCAAGTCATAGTCCTTCAATAATTCTAACTACCTTTTTTGCCTCAAATAGACTACCATCAAGTCATAGTTCTTCAATAATTCTAACCACCTTTTTTGCCTCAAAGTTAACTCTTTTTAGCTCATCAAATATTTAAGACTCTTGTGGTCTGTAAATACCTTGGTGGTTACTCCATATAAGTAATGTCTCCATATTTTCAATGTAAAGACTATAGCAGTCAATTCTAAGTCATGCATAGGATAATTCATCTCATAGGGTTTTAATTTCCTAGAAGCATAAGCAATCACTTTATCTCCTTGCATCAACACGCACCCTAATCCTTTGCTCGAGGCATCGTTATACACTGTATATCCATTATTACCAGAAGTCAAAGTCAGAATTGGAGTAGTTGTAACCTTCTTCTTCAATTCTTCAAAACTCTTTTAACATTCTTCTGTCCATACAAATTTCTGACTCTTCCTTGTCAATTTGGTAAGTGGAGCTGCAATCATGAAAAAGCCATTTACGAATCGTCTGTAATAATTGGCTAATCTCAAGAAACTCCTCACTTATGCTACATTCTTGGGTGCTTCCCATCTAACGACATCTTCTATTTTCTGTGGATCCACATGTGCTCCTTTTTTCAAAATGATATGTCTAAAAAACACCACTTCCCTTAGCCAAAATTCACATTTATCAAATTTGGCATACAACTCTTTCTTTCTCAATGTCTCTAAGGCAATCCTTAAATGTTTTTCATACTCCTTGTCACTCTTTGAATAAACCAGTATATCATCAATAACGGCTATGATAAACTGGACTAGGAAAGGCTTAAAGACTCTATTCATTAAGTCTATGAAGGCTGCAGGGGCATTAGTTAATCCAAAGGGCATAACTAAGAATTTAAAATGCCCATATCGTGTTCTGAAAGTAGTCTTTGACATATCAGACTCCTTTATTCGCAGTTGATGATAACCTATTCTTAAGTATATCTTGGAGAAGACTTTTGCTCCTTGCAGTTGATCAAACGAATCATTTACGCATAGGAGAGGATATCTATTCTTGATAGTGACATGATTGAGCTTCCTGTAATCCACACATATTCTCAAGGATCCATCTTTCTTTTTCACAAAAAGAACTGGAGCTCCCCAAGGCGAAGAGCTGGGCCTAATAAAACCTTTCTCCAACAACTCTTTTAACTGCTCTTTAAACTCCTTCAATTCTTTTGGAGCCATTCTATAGGGAGGAATTGATATTGGTGCCATGCCTAGAAGAAGCTCTATGGAGAACTCAATCCCTCTAGGTGGTAGTAGTCCTGGTAGTTCCTTTGGAAAGATATTTGGAAATTTCCTAACCATAGGAATGTTTTCTAATTTTTCTTCAACTACCTTCGTGTCTAATACATATGCCAAGAATGCTTCACATCCTTTCCTCATCATCTTCTCTGTGGTTAGAGCTGAAATAATTTTGGGTGGGCTTGCCGTCCTATCTTCCACAAACACCACCTTTTCCCCCTTTGTCCAATTCAAATTTTACTGTCTTCTGTTTGCAATTCAAATTGGCATTATATTTTTCTAAGGTGTCCATGCCCAAAATCACATCTAATCCCTTCATCTCCATTGGCATTAAATCCACCACTAATTTCACCTCACCAATACAAATTTCACACTCTCGATAAACATGACTAATAATAATATAGTGGCCAATCGGGGTACTAACCATCAAAGCACTATCTAATGGACTTAAATTTCTATCATGCATAATCATACTTGATGAAATAAATGAGAGGGTAGACCCCAGATCAATTAAAACAATAATATCATCATGAAACAATTTAACCATACCAGTAACAACCTCTAGAGCTACTTCTGCTGCTTCCATGGTCATTGTGAATACTCTGGCTGGTGCTTGTCCCACCAATCTTCTTGGAGGATTTACTTTCTTGGCTGCATTGGAACAGCTCACTTCAGTTACAGACTCAACTCCCACAGTCTCAATCCTTTTTAAAGCTTGCGTCTGAGTTCCCTCTCGTCTTGCATACTATAGACACTCCCTAGCCACATGCCCTTTTTCTCCACACTTAAAACAAGCACTAGTCAGTTTATAGCACTCCCCTTTATGGAATTTGCCACAATGATCGCATTTGAAAAAAGATGGCTTTTCCCCCTCTCCTGTTCCCCTGCCTCCAACAGTCGAGGCTTGAAGAGAAATAGTTCTCGTTGTTTTGGGCCTGCTTGCATCACTGCTCCTAACATCAGACTGTATGGGGAAGGTCCTGGTACTCCTTTCTGGCATAGAAACACTGCTACTACCCCTTCTTCTGAGCTGTTCTCTTCCTTTCTTATTTTTGTTCACTGCGCTCTTTATGTTTTCTACATTCTCCACCCTTAATGCAGCTTCTACCAATTGTTGAAAGTCACAAAAATTTTGCGCCACCACTTTGTCTCTTATCTCCAAATGCAATCCCGTTTCAAACCTTCGACACTTAGCTGCCTCGCTCATCATCAGCTCAACTGCATATCGAGACAACTGTGTAAATCTGTGTTTATATTCACTCAGTGTCATCTCCTTCTAGGTGAGACTCAAAAACTCCCTTTGCTTTTACTGGATATACACCTTAGATAGATATTTCTTCTTATAGGTAGGTTGGAAGTCTTTTCAGGTTAACATTAGCGGCTTTAACTGGCTCCCTAGTACGCTTTCCCACTAATGCAGGGCATCTCCCTGTAGCAAGCTCGCAGCATACATAATCTTTTCCTTATCTTCACAATCCATCTATTCCAATATTCTTTCCGTCTTCCTTAAACATGTTTCAGATTTCTCCAGATCAGTTGTTCCATAGAAGTCCACTGCGCCATACTTCCTCAGCTTATCGAATTGTCTCCCTTTCTTAGCCGGTGCTGGGGTAGAAGTTAAGGGCATCTCACCTATGACCTGAACAAAAGGCTGAGCAAAGGCTTGGAACATTCTAGGATCAAAAGGATTATGCATTTGCTATGGAGGAAGAGGAGACTTCTAAGTTTATGTTTGAAAGGGCTCGCTTTCTTGCCCTACGATTGCCTCAGCAATCGCTAGGGCTCTAAACTCATCAATGTTGGAGTTATGTAAATATAGTTCCCTGGAAAGAAAGTGTATTTACTTATAACTTAAATTTCTTCCAGTTACTTTTTGTAATGAAAATATTTATTATTAATAAAA
>JAOQML010158870.1:0-13620 GCA_027568935.1 Erythroxylum urbanii | reverse complement strand
ATTCCAAGATAGTTAGCTTTTGTACTAAGTTAGTGGCTAGACTTTTGGATAGCTTTATTAGCACATTGAACATTAAGTATCCAATGTATTTTCTATCTCTGTTAAGACTTGATGTAATATTGACTTGTAATTAAATCTATGTATGAACTTCATTTTCATTTGGAAATGAATGAATAATTGAGGATGTTTCAAATGTGTATGTGCCTAGTCATCCTGTAGTTATACATTGTTTTTGAATTCAAAGGAACAACTGTATTGATTTAGGTAGAATTAGCCATAGTTGTCTTCATCAAAGTTGTATCTTATCTTTCTAACTTTCTAGTGATATAAAGCATGAAATCTTTGGATATCGGAGATGAGAATTATGCTCTTTACAAGTTAGAGATGCTGCTCAAAGTGAATATCAGACATTTGTATAGACTTTTCATTGCTTGAGTTAACAGAAAATGAGTTCTATGATGTATTGAAATGGGAAGAAGAATGAATGTGATAAGTTATATATGAAATGGAGGTGACAATGATGAAAAAATTGAAGTAGGAATGATAGGATATGCATAAGGGTTGTTAGATGCGATTGAAGGGCTAGAAATCTGCAATTTGACCCGTAAATGTCCATTAGGCGGACTTGATGTCTGTTGGGTGGAACTTTTTGAGTTTGTTTGTGTCCCAGCTCAGTGCATGTCCCTTCGGAGGGACATATGCTTGCTAAGCGGACCTTCTCAGGTTTGTTTGTTTCCCAGCTCAGTTCATGTCCGTTTGAAGGGACATATGTCCGTTAAGCAGACCTTCTCGGGATGGTTTTATAAATGTGCAAATTTTGACCCTCTATATGGAAAAATCTCTCTTCAAGGTCTGCATAGAAGTTGTAGAACTCGACGTACTCTTCGAAACCATACTTGAATGGTCTAAATCCAACATCTCTATCAAAAGTTATGTGAATCATCTCATAACGAACTAGAGACATGGAGCTACAATTGTTCTAAAGAAGTCAATTTGTGATTCCGCTGCCAAAACTGGTTTTGGCTAGAGAGATCCCATGGAAACAACCTTACAGGATAATACATTTATGTTTGTGATATTCCAGATAGTTGGGCTCTAGAAACGGGGCCCAATAAAAGACATGTTCGGATTTGGCTTAAAGGCGAGTACTTCAGTAGGTCGTACTATAGTGAGTGCAAAAGTATGCAAAGGGTGTATTATTTGAGTTGACCAGGTTAAATTGAAAGTCTATTTGATAGTATTGGAGTTGAAAGAGATAGACCTTATTTTAGGTATAGACTAGCTTACTGCTCATAGGGCTATGACGAATTGTTGCACTAAGTAAGTTTGTAATATCCCGTTTTCCCATACTAAGGGTTAGAACCCTAAATTACTGTATATGAGAAATATCATTGAGAAAATTGGAAATTCATTACATTTATATGCATATCACTAGCATAAGCATACATACACATGAAATATTGATTTTTTGTACACATTACAAAGACTATTTTTGTAACATCCCCTCACCAATTGCTAGTGAACAGTGACATATACGTGTTCCATTATCTTAGGTTATGTGTCGGAATGACCTACGGGCGTTCCGGTACGTATCTTAGGGTAATGGGGGGTTACAATTTATGCGCTCAATTGACATTTTTCTGGATTATGAATGTTTTAATGTAATCATAATGTAAATTATGAAGTTTATTGTCTTAAATTTTCCTTGATAAATTATAATTGGTAATTTAGATTTTATTTGTTAAATTTGGGAGATTTCTAAAATTAAGGGTATTTTTGGACTAGGAAAAATGTCAAGTGGCAAAAAAATTTGATTCGTGGTAATAGAATAAGTGATACATGGCAGTAGAAATTATTGCTAAATGATATTAGGATTTAATGACAACTGTCATAGAACATTGGGAGACAATTGAAGAATCAAATGGTAGCTTACGTAAATATCATATTAATTTGATTAATTATGTGGTGAGTGTTATAACATGTGGCATGACACCCGCCAAGTTTAAACATCCATGATGCTTTCTTCTTTACAAGTATGTCTCTTCTTTTATTATCACTAAATGCTCTCTTCTTCATTTTCTTCTCTCCATTTTCATGACACTTTCTCACCAACCCCACTTTCAATGTTGATTTGCTATCATCCTTTATCTAGCCACTTAAAGATTTCATTGTATCTCTTCATCTTGTTACAAAGTAAATCTAACTTTTTTATCCTTAAATGATGATGATCGTATATGCATAGAAAGCTAGGGTTTTATGGTGATTGAAGAAGCTTTGAGTTAATAAAGTAAGTAGCACATATTTCTTCAAGACTTGCTTGACAGAAATGTTTTTGATGATAGTTTAAGAGGTGAAATGATTATGATAATGGTGGTTGAAGAGTGATGATAAGTTACAGAAGAAATGAATATATATATTGATGTTCTGTTTCATCTAAATGATAAATGATATGTTATGAGTTGTCTTATGGATTGATTAATAGTGTAAATGGTGTATGAAAGTGTGCAAAAATGTTGTTAAATGAATGGATATGAATATGTTCTATTTTTGATATTATGAAAAACTTGGGTTATAGGTTAATATGTAAATGAAATAGGTTACAAATTAAACATAAAATCAAGGAGAAATTTATGCTTAAGAAAGGGTTAAGTAATGTTCTTAAAATAAGAAGAAGAAAGAATTATGAGTGCTTGTGAATAATAGTAATCATGTTTTTTTTATATGATTAATGAACAATGATTTATAGATTGTTTTAATGGTTGATATTAAGATGTAATTGAGGAGAGAATGAAGAGGAAATGAAGTAGAAGTGATTAACTATGCATGAGATATCTTGAATATAGTATGGAAAGGATTAAGCAAATGGTAATGATTCAAATGAATAGATTTTTATAGATTTTAACGCAACTAATATGGTAGCTAGGTTAGTATGAAATAAAGTTGCATAAATGGACATGAATTATGGAAAAATTAGTGTTAATGATGTTATTATGTTGTTGAATTTATGGGAAATTAAGGAAGAAAGGCAAGGCATAGTTGTGGCACAATCGTGGCTTGGATTATTTTGGTTCTGTCATAATCGTAGCAGAGTCCCCAAGATCGTGGCCAGTTGCATAAGGTTTTGTCATGATCGTGGAAGGTCCACTACGATCATGGGCTAGCATATCAAGTGAAATGTTTTCTTTTAAGTGATGATTGAAACAATTAATACTAAGGTACTTACTTACGGCATATTTAGGCTTCAATGAACCTAGTGAGATGATGGATTCGGTGATTAAAGTGAGTAAGGTGTATTGAGTAAGAGTGAATGAGAAATTGGATATCATGTGATCATATAATGCTAGAATAACATTGGTGAATGATTGATTGATGATGTTAGAATAATCAAGTGATAAAGGTTGAATGATTAAGATTCATAATTAAGGAAACATACTCATAATAGCCAAACTGAGCTGAATTGTGCATAACACATATACATATGTGTATGATTAAGTATTAATATGATTGAGCAAATTAGTAATGTGTAAATGTGTATGTATTACATGATATAGAAGTGCAAATAGAACGATAGCATCCAGACATTATTGAGATGTCAAGGCAATATCTACCTGGAGCATAAAGTGAGTAACTTAGACGTTTCTCACTATAAATAATTGCATTTGCTTAAATTTTGATTATTGAATTGGCAATTCTGTGAATGTGAAAAATGTCAGACATTGATGGTCCGAAGAGTTTGATAATTGAGATCCTGTTGGAAGTGTTTCATTAAAAGTGAATTTGAAAGAAATAAGTTTCTCAACAAATATGTTTAATGTCGGACTTAGGTCCGATGAAATATGAAAGTGAATGTGTAAAATAAATGAAAGTGATTGATAGTACATAATGAGAAATGATGCATTTCATTACGTTATATGCATGATTAGATAAAGGCAGTTGTGACCAGAGTAGCTAATGAAAAAGAGTGTAAAGCTTAGAATGTGAATAAGAGCCACAAGCTCAGTATGTAAAATGAGCTCGGTATCCACAACAGATACGAGACAGATATCAATGAGCCCATTATCAACAACAGATATAGGATAGTTAAAAAGGTGCTCAGTCACAACAAAGTAATAATTGAAAGTGAGTAACATGTGCTTTGCATATACAATTTGACATGTATTAAATGAAAGATTGAAATGAGTTGTCTGAACGACACTGAAATTGAATTGTGAAATAATATGCAATAATTGATTGCATGAAATATCTGAAATTTAAAATATGAATTGTATATGTGTTTTGATATGAGTGAGCACATCGAGGATGGTTCACTCACTGAGTTCGCAAAACTCATCATATTTGAAACATTGATTTTTAGGTACGAGAAAGGAGACTTAGCTTCTAAGATAAATTAGAAGAAACTTAGTATTGTATTTGGACTAAAGAAATAGCTAAATGGTCGGTCGGCTGAGATTATGGAGTTTAGTTAGAATATTTTTTATAGTTCCTCATTAATGTAGAATGTTATAAAGAGTAGCAAACTTTAAGATATTTTTTTGATATTGTATATTTATGGATTATGTATGAAAAGTTATAGTGTATTATGTTCTACAAATGAAATGGAAATGTTTTGATATTTTTGCATATTCAAGTTTTTAAATTGATGCCATATAAGTGAACATGACTGCTCTAATGCATTGCTTTCATAGAGTATGTTCCTGAATGTCTCCAGGATGTCAGGCACGTGCCCTGTGAAAGTGAGGTGTTATAGATTTTTGGTATCAAGGCATGGTTTGGCATCTATAGGGATATATATAGACAATTAGACATGATATATAATGAGAAACTGGAATAATAATCACTATTATTGTCTATTATAGGTCATCCCCTATAGGTGATCAAGTTGGACAATCAGCTGACCTAGAGTCTATAGGAGCTAGCAGAGAGTCTTCTGTACCTTGACCTGATGAAATGCCTTTGAGAATTCCTGAGAGAAAGGAAAAGAGGTATGATAAACTAAGAAAGTAGGGGCTGTGGACTTCTACAGAAGTACAAACCCTGTTGAGGCTGAAGGATGCTTAGAGAGAACCGAGAGGATATTCAATCAAATAGACTGCAAGCCTGACGAGAAGTTCAACTACACAGTCTCATTACTACAAAGGCTAGCGTACCAGTGGTGGAAGACTATTTCAGGCAATACCACCCAACCGTGTGGATTGAAGTGGGAAGACTTTCTGAAAGTCTTCAAGGAAAATTGCATGCCCCAAATTTATTTGGATTAAAAGATGAAAGAGTTTTTGGATTTAAAATAAGGTAGTCTCACAGCAGCAGAGTAGGAGATATGATTTAATAAGTTGATGGGGTATGCTACTTCCTTGATTACTACTGAAGAGAATAAGTGTAGGAGGTCTGAAGATGGATTGAACATAGAGATAAGGACGAGGATAGCTATTACGAATCTTATTAGTTTTATTGAGCCAAGAGCTGCCTCGATCAGAATTAAGCAGTTGCTAAAAGATGGACAGGGAGAGTACAGACAAGTGTCTAGGATGAAGAGACCTAGTGATTCCCAAGTTGATTCTAGAAGAAGGTTTAGTAAGCACCAGAATAGATCTTTTTGACCACTAACTAGATCGACACAGTCGGGTTATAGATAGAGGTAGTTTTATGCAGTTTGGCAGTGGTAGAGGTCCAATATCTGGGCAGATGCAATAGTGTGAACATTGTGGGAAGAAGCACAGTGGAGAATGTTGGAAGTTAACAGGAGCTTACCTTTGTTGCTACTCTTTTGCACATAGATCAGAGATTGTCCTGCAGTTTTAAAGCCACAGTCGAGAGTGAGAGGAGGAACATTAACAGAGAGAACTATTCAACAGAGCTAAGCTAGTGGGTCTAGACAGAGAGGCCAAGGTAGAAGCAGAGTGATTTCAGCTAGTCCTATATTCAGGAATGAGATGACGAGTAATCAGTCGTAGTGTCAAGCCAGGATCTACACTATAACCAGGTAGGAGGCTCAGAACTCTCCAGATGTCATTGTAGGTATGTTGCATATCTTTAATTTTAAAGCTTTTGCATTGTTAGATCTAGGATCTATGCACTTTTTATCACACTGCATCTGACATCTAGACTATATTGTAATAGAGAGGTGAGCACATCTATAGGTAGTACTACAGTAATTGGTGAAGACTGTAAAAAGTGTATGATTCAAGTGGATCAGGTTGAGTTAGAAGCTGAATTAATTATATTACAGTTAAAGGAAATAGATATTGTTCTAGGTATGGATTGGCTTACTGCTCATAGGGCTATAGTGAACTGCTACACTAAAGATGTAATACTTGATTTTCCCAATCAGCTGAGAGTAGTATTTTGAGGTGTTAGTCAAGCAGTGCTAGCTAAACTGATTTCTTTGATGAGTTAATTAAGATTTATTAGAGGTGGATGTGAAGCTTATTTAGCCCACATAGTTAACACCCAAACTGAGTAAATAGCACAGGACATTCCTATTATTAGGGATTTCCTGAATCTGTTTCCCACCGAGTTATCTGGTTTACCATCAGATAGGGAGACAGAGTTCATGATTGACTTAGTTCCAGGTACTTCTCCTATATCTATTCCTCCACATAGGATGGCACCTGTAGAACTTAAGGAACTCAAGGCTCAATTATGGGAGTTATTCGATAAGAGTTTCATTAGACCCAGTGTATTACCTTGGGGAGCCCCAGTCTTGTTTGTGAAGAAGAAAGATGGGACTTTAAGGTTATGTATTGACTATAGGCAACTGAATCAGGTGAGGATGAAGAATAAGTATCCGTTGCCGGGGATTGATGACCTACTAGATCAGTTGCAGGGAGCTTAGGTATTTACTAAGTTAGACTTGAGATCAGGGTACTATCAGTTGAAAATAATAAAAGTTAATGTACCGAAGGGCGCATTCAGAACTAGATATGGGCATTTCGAGTTTTTAGTGATGCCGTTTGGGTTGACAAATGCCCCAGCTGCTTTTATGGCTTTGATGAATAAGGTATTCCAACCTTATTTAGATCGTTTTGTGATTATGTTCATTGATGACATTTTGGTGCATTCGAAGTGTAGAGAGGAACATACTGAGCACTTAGGGTTAGTCCTACAGATAATGAGAGAGAAGCAATTGTATGTCAAGTTCAATACATGTGAATTTTAGCTTGATCAAGTAATATTCTTGGGTCATATAGTAAATGGACAGGGTATACAAGTTGATTCAAAAAAAGTGGAAGCAGTGATGAAGTGGAAAGCTCTGAGAAATGTATCTGAGATCTAGAGTTTCCTTAGATTACCTGGTTACTACAGAAGGTTTGTCGAGTGGTTCTCACTGATCTCAGCCAAATTTCTGAGAAAGAATCCACCTTTTAGGTGGATGGACGAATGTTAAAAATGTTTTGAAGAGTTAAAGTATCGTTTAACTACAAAATCGGTATTAATTATTCCATCTTGGTCTGGAGGTTATGTGGTGTATATTGATGCTTCATATCAGGGATTAGGGTATGTTCTAATCCAGTATGGTAAACTGATAGCGTATGGATCAAAACAGTTATTGTCTTACGAGTTTAATTATCTAATACATGATTCAGAGCTTGCTGTAGTGGTATTTGCCTTAAATATTTGGAGACAATATCTGTATGGAAAGACAATTCAGATATATACTTATTAAAAGAATTTGAGGTATCTGTCAAGTCAGAAGGAGTTGGATATGATACAAATAAGATGGATTGAATTGTTAAAGGATTATGACTGCATAATTAAGTATCATCCTGGAAAAGATAATATGGTAGCTGATGCATTAAGCAAAAAATCCAATAGCAGTATGGCTCAAATTCAAACATTGAGGTTACCGAGCCTAGTTTAATTGAGAGCATTCAATGTTGACTTAAATGTGGGACCGAAGGAAGCATTATTAGCTAAACTGATAATAAGACCAGTTTTGCATGACAGAATTAGAAAAGCTCAAAATAAAGATCCAAAAATTGTGAAGCCTATTGAGAAGTTGAAAGTGAATTCAAATTATGAGTTTAAATTGAAAAATGAGACATTGATGTTGAAACAAAGGTTGTCTGTACCTAATGTGAATGATTTGAGAAAGGAGATTTTAGAGGAAGCACATATAGCAGCCTATGCCATGCATCCTGGTACTACCAAGATGTGTAATACACTGAAACAACATTTTTAGTGGTCAAGGATGAAGAAATAAATGGCTGAATATATGGCTTAATGTTTAACTTGCCAACAAATTACGGTAGAGCAACAGGATCCATTTGGTAAGTTTCAGTCATTACCTATTCCGGAGTGGAAATGGGAATTACTATAGACTTTATTATAGGATTGTCAAGAACTCCAAGGAAACATGATGTTATATAGGTCGTTGTAGACTGATTGTCAAAATCGGCCCATTTCTTACTAGTGAGAGAGAGAAATACACTATATCAGTTAGCTCAAAGGTATGTGAATGAAGTAGTGAGATTACATGGGGTCCTAGTATCTATCATATTGGATCGAGATCCTACATTTACTTTGAGATTTTAGAGAAGTTTACAGGCAGCTATAGATACGAAGTTAAAATTTAGTACTGCATTTCATCCTCAGACAGATGGACAGAGTGAGAGAACAATTAAGATTTAGAGGATATGCTCAGATCTTATGTATCAGGGTTTCAAGGAGCATCGGATTAGTATGTAGCTCTAATTGAGTTTGCTCACAATAACCGTTATCACAGTAGTATTGGTATTGCACCGTATGAGGCGTTATATAGCAGAAAGTGTCATCTACCGTTGTAAAGGGATGAAGAGGGTCTAAGGATTGTAGAAGGCCCATAATTTATTTAAGACATAGTTAACAAGGTAAAATTGATCCGAAATAGAATTAAAGTGGCACAACACTAACAAGTTATGCAGATCAACACCGGAGGATATAGAGCACCGACTAGGAGATAAAGTGTTTCTGAGAGTATAACCTTAGCGAGGAGTGCTGAACATAGTGCTGTGCTTCAATAAAAAGGGTAAGCTTAACCCTAGATACATCGGTTCATATGAGATTATAAAGAAAGTTAGACCATTGGCTTATAAGTTAGCCTTAATAATTAAGATGTCTTAAATTCACAATGTATTTAATGTGAGTATGCTTAGGAGGTATCTGTCTAATCCAACAGATGTCTTACTAGCTCAAGAAGTTGAAATTGCGAGTAATCTAAGTTATATTGAGGAACCGATCAAGAAAGTGAGATATTAGAATAAACAGTTAAGAAACTGAGTCATCCCATTAGTAAAAGTCCTTTCGAGGAATTACTCGAATGAGGAAGCTACATGGGAAACGAAGGAGCACATAAGGAATCAATACCCCTACCTATTTAAACAATCAGATAAGAATTTCTAGGACGAAATTTCTTAAGGGGGAGAGAATTATAAAATCCTATTTTCTCATACTAAGGGTTGGAACCCTAGATTACTGTATATGAGAAATATCATTGAGAAAATAGGAAATGCATTACATTTACATGCATATCACCAGCATAAGCATACTTACACATGAAATACTGATTTTCTGTACATATTACAAAGAATGTTTATGGCCTCAATTGACATTTTTCTGGGTTATGAATGATTTAAAGTGATCATAATGTGAATTGTGCATTTTATTGTCTTGAATTTTTTGTTGATAAATTATAATTGATGATTTAAATTTTATTTGTTAAATTTGGGAGATTTCTAAAATTAAGGGTATTTTTGGATTTGGGAAAATGCCAAGTAGTAAGACAAATTGATTCATAGTAATAGAAATAAGTGACATATGGCAGTAGAAATTATTAATAAGTGACATTAGGATATAATGACAACTGTCATAGAAAATTGGGAGACAATTAGATTAGAAACTAGGTAACGAGTGCTGACTACTAAGAATCAAGTGGTAGCTTAAGTAAATATCATATTAATTTGATTAATTATGTGGTGAGTGTCATGAAATATTTCAGACACCTACCAAGTTTAAACATCCACGATGCTTTCTTCTTTGCAAGACTATCTCTTCTTTCATTTTCACTAAATGCACTCTTCTTCATTTTCATCTCTCCATTTTCACAACATTTCTCACAAACCCTACTATTAACGATGAGTTGCTATCATACTTTGTCTAACCACTTAAAGATTTCATTGTATCTCTTCATCTTGTTACAAAGCAAACCTAACCTTTTTCTCCTTAATTGATGATGAACGTATATGCATGGAAAGCTAGGGTTTCATGGTGATTGAAGAAGCTTTAAGTTAATCAAGTAAGTAGCACATTATTTTTCATAGCTTGCTTGATAGAAATGTTTTTGATGATAGTTTAAGAGGTGAAATGATCATGATAATGGTGGTTGAAGAGTGATGATACATTAATGAAGAAATAAATATATATTGATGTTCTATTTCATCTAAATGAGAAATGATATGTTATGAATTGTCCTATGGATGGATTAATAGAGTAAATGGTATATGAAAGTGTGCAAAATTTTTGATAAATGAATGGATATGATTATATTCTGTTTTTGAGAGTATGACAAATGTGGATTATAAGTTGTTATGTAAACGGAATAGGTTATGAATTAAGGGCATAATGAAGGTGAAATTTATGCTTATGAAAGGGGTTAAGTAATGTCCTTAAAATGGGGAAAAGAAAGAATTATGAGTGATAATGAATGATAGTGATCATGTTTTGTTTTTATATGATTAATGAACAATGATTTATGGATTATTTTAATGGTTGATATTGTTATGTAATTGAGGACAGAATGAAGAGGAAATGAAGTAGAAGTGATTAACTATGCATGAGATGTATTGAATATAGTATGGAAAGGATTAAGTAAATGGTAATGATTCAAATGAATAGATTTTTGTAGATTTTAAAGCAACTAATATGGTAGCCAGGCTAGTATGAAATGAAGTTGCATAAACGGACATGAATTATGGAAAAATTGAAGTCTTAATGATGTTATTATGTTCTGGAATTCTTAGGAAAATGAAGGAAGAAAGGTATGGCACGATCGTGGCCTTCAGTTCGCGATCGTGGCCTAGATTATTTTAGTTTTGTCTCAACATGCCAAAGTCCCCACGGTCATAGGGTGGCATATTAAGCAAAATGTTGTGTTTTAAGTGATGTTTGAAACAATTAACACTAAGGTACTTACTTATGGCATATTTAGGCTTGAATGTGGCCTTGAATGAACCTAGTATGACGATGGATTAGGTAGTTAAAGTGAGTAAGGTATACTGAATAAGAATGAATGAGAAATTGGATATCATGTTATCATATAATGCTAGAATAACATTTGTGAATGATTAATTGATGATGTTAGAACTTTGTATAAAATCATGATGTGCATGATGATAGCTTTAGCAAAACTTTAGAAAAATAAATCATTATACGATGATTATTTTTCTTATCTATAACAGACTAACTGACGATGGGCCATCTTATCTATTAAAAGAAAAACCAGGACCATCCCACTCAAAAAACTACTAAGCATCTCATGCCAAACATTTTGAGAAGCATCATAATTTGGTCCATACTTTTACCAACAGAGCTATGGTGGGCAGTTTATTGATAAAAAAATGTTGAGTGTTTAACCATTTAATTCGTTCACTAAAGATACTCGCAAACCATGCCTCGGTGGGTGGTCACATTTGCTACCAATAAGTGGACTTATCCTTAAAGAGACCCAAACCATGCAAGATCTAGGAGTCATGCCCTCCAATGGGGAGTAGCACTTCACCACATGCAAACAGGCCATCATTTGGAGACCGTGGACTCTCATATGAGCCTCCTTTCTCACTCAATCTTTTTGAGGTTTGAGTTTTAAATTCCATCTTGACTAGATGCAATTTATTACCCATCCTATGTTGTTTCATTATATATTTCATACATAATGAATGCATGGCAAGGCCTAGGGTTGGCAATTTTCTAAATGACATGCAATCACATAATATCATATATTATTTGCATTTATTTCTCCATTCATCACATGAACTAATTAAACTACTTTTGATTGTCCATCCTAGAAACATAAAAATAATTACAAGGCTTTTAGGCCTAAAAAATTCTTCTTAGACTTGGATCTTCCACTTCAAACTCTTAGGTCACATGATCCAACCCATTCAATAAACAAAATGTAATGGCAATTACGAAAACCGAATTTTGTCACTTTGAAAATAAAAAATCTAGCACTAGATTTTCACAAAACCGAAACTATGCCAATACACAAAAGGATACACTGAAACCTTTACCTCTCCATTTATTCAATCCATGGCTGCTTCATCTTCATCATTACATCAATTTTTACATTAAAAAATCAAAGAAAACAGAAAAATGAAGCCAAGGAGGAAATATAATGATGATAGACCACCCTCCTTGTTACAACCAAATGAAGAAATCTTACATGGTAAATTTAACTTCTATGGACAACCAAAAAAGGAACACATACACCATATATATTTCTATCACATAAAAATATGCAGAATACAAAAAAATGATTGCCAACCCATAAATCAACCATATAGGAACCAAATTATGCATTAGAAACTTGCTTTGATACCAATTGTTGGATCGAGAAAAGAATGCATGTCATATTTGGAGAACCGGTAGATTTCAAAACATTTTAGAAATCTTATTTGCTGCGGAAACAATATATCCAAATCATCATGCCAATCTATACATCATATGGTATAAGGATAATGATAAACATAAATAAGATAGTGATATTACCGACTCCTTCACTACAGCTTTAATTTCTCGCTGCGTTATCCTCTCCCTCTTCTCGTATCCAAAGCCTTTTGCTTTTGAATCCTTTTCTTTGTGAATCTATCCTCTCCTTGTTGCTGTATCCTCAACCAATTTGATTTACGTCTTGTTCTTCCAGGACAAATTGGTTAACAAAATCCTTTGGTGGGAAAGGAGAAGAAATGTTTGGAGGATATTTTTCTTAGAAGAAAATGAACCAAAAATGAGACTCTTCTCATGCAAATTTTGGCTCACTCATGCATGAAAGGAGAGAGAGTGTCAAACCATGCAAGAACACCTTCTTACACCCTCAATTTCGATTATCCATGGAATGGAAGAAGAGAATAGCATCCAATGCATCACTTCTTACTTTAATCAATCATAAATTAAGTAGCCAATAAATGAGACTCATCTCATTTATCTTTAAGATGGCTATACGAAAAGACTATTAACCTAAATATGACCTACCAATTTAGGTTTTGGAAGATGGAAGAAGGAAGATAGTCCATCTAATGCACATCTTTCTTCTTTAATCCAATGAATGCTAATAGGTTATATCCTAACATTAAAAGATAACCATTAAACCATTTAATGGTAAGTTCATAACGCCATTTAATAATGATAAACCATAATAAAGACCATATTTATTTAGCAATTTAATGTCAAACGTGTAGCTGCACAATCAGTCCATTAAAACTGAAATTGCTACCCCTTTCTTTAAAAACTTTGTTTTAATATAATTAATCTAATCAATTAAATTAAACCAAAGTTTAGCCCATTTCTAAATGAACATTTGGGCTTCTAATTAACCATTAATTAGTGCAAGCCTAACATTCAATTATGGGCTTCTAAAACCTCCATTTA
>JAOQML010158854.1:0-13622 GCA_027568935.1 Erythroxylum urbanii | reverse complement strand
TATTTGTTATTATGATTTTTGGAAATAGGGTTGATATAAACTTGTAAACAGGAAACTGTACAGTATATAACTGTACAGTACAATATATCAGTGGACTATTTTGCAAATTTTAAAAATTTCAGGGACTATTTCACAAATATAAAAAATTGCCCGAAACGGTACCCGGTATTGACGGGTACCGGTACAGTACCGTTCCAGAACTCAATCCGGTACCAAGTCCGGTACCGTATTCGCAACATTGGGTTATCATTCTATCCAATATGGTATCGAAGCTTTAACCCTAACCTTATCTCTCTCTCTCTCTCTCTCTCTCTCCTTTCTATTCGTGCATCTCTCTTTCAGTCACTTGCCAGATGCCCCTTCACCTACTGCTATGACCAGCCTCTGTACCACTGCCATCTTCAACATCATCAGGCCATGGTTTCTTTTTTTTTTTGGGTAATTAAATCCTTCTCGTTTTGTTCTATCATCAAATTCGTGCATTAAACATTTTGTTGTCTTCATTCTCCTTGTAGCACCTACTCTTATTATTCTAGTGCCCTTTGCTATTTGCTATTATTCTAATAACTCAACACCTAATCATAGTTACTAGGTGATGCTACACAAAACAATCACGACTCAAACAATAATGATACCCTCTCCTCCTTCTCTTCCTTTACATTACATCTTGCATATTCCATATCTAATATCAAAACTCATATTCCCATCACTCCTGATCTCAAGGCCAATAATTACCGGGACTGAAAGAACTGTTCACTATTACAGTCTGAGGCTATCACGTTCTTGGCCATCTTGATGACACATCTAAACCATTGAGTGAGAACGATGATACTTGGCAATAACTAAACTATTTAGTTTTTTCTTGGATATATGAAACTATCTCTCGTGATCTTCTTAAAATGATTCTAAAGCCAAAATCCACAGCTCGAGATGTATGGCTCTCTATTGAGGGTCTTTTCAATGATAATAAATTGGCTAGGGCCATTTAACTTCAAAAACAATTCCATACTATGGAAAAGGGGGCTCTTTCCATCACTGAATATTGTCAAGACATTAAATCCCTCTCCGATGCTCTAGCTGATGTTGATAATCCCATGCCCGACTAAACTCTTGTTCTTTAAACACTTAATGGTCTTTTTGATACGTATGGTCCTGTGGTTAATGTCATCTCCACTCAAAATCCCTTTACCACGTTTTTATAAGTGCAGTCTATGATACTTCTAGAGGAAAACTGCCAAGCCAAGAAAACCCTCTCGTCTCTTTCCTCTCCATCCATGGCTTTAATTGTCCAGGGCCCTTATAACCCACAACCAACCAATGCTCAAGTTGGTCGTGGCAATTACTCAAATTGTAGAGGAGGCCGCAGTGGCAATAATGGTTATAGGGGGTTGTGGATGTGGAGGTCGTAACAATGGCCGTGGAGGTTACAATAATTATGATGCATATGAAAATTATCATGGAACTTGGAATTATGGGCATGACAATCAATGAGCTAGACAAACTAATAGACCCAACAACTATTATGTTGGACACAATAACTACTGGGCTAGATCCAACTGTCCTACCCCAGGATCGCTCGGTCCAAGCCTTAGGCCTATAGCCCAGTAGACACATAGCTTACTGGTTAGCTAAGCCCTGGGCCAGGCCCATCCGTAAGCTATATTACCTGGCCCAGGCATCTTAACAACCCACAGTTAGCCACAATGAGCTATACAATAGCTACCATGGCCTCCTCAGTAGCATTGGGCCAGATAACAACAATAATGAGCCCCACAAAGCTAGCCCACCAATTATCCTATCTCTCTGCAAGCTTTAGTGAATGCTTTTGATATAATGAGCCTCTGACCTCCCTTTGATGGTGAATGGGACGTGGATTTTGGGGTTTCCATATACATGACTGCCTACTCGGGTAATCTCTCTTTTGTTAATTCGAATATTATTTTAGCTAAGCATATAATTGTTGGTAGTGGATCCACCATTCCTGTTACATATGTTGGGTTTACCATTCTTCCTTATTCCCCTTCCCTTCTTACTCTAAAAAATGTCTTAGTCACTCCCCATATTGTCAAAAATCTCATTTCTGTACGTAAATTCACCACTGATAATCACTGCTCTATAGAATTTGATCCGTTTGGTTTTTATGTGAAGGAATTATAGATTTGGACAGAGATTCCTAGGTGCAATAGCTACGGAGATCTGTACCTGATCATATTACCAACAACATCATCCTTCTCATCTGATCCTATTGCTTTCGTGTCTTTTACAACATCCTCTTCTTCGTTATGGCATAGTAAATGGGCATCCAAGAGATTTTGTTTTCAATTATCTTATTAAAAACAACTTTATAGCTTGTAATAAGGAGAAATCTTCTTCCATTTGTCATGCTTGTCAGTTGGGAAAGCATGTTAAGCTTCCCTTTTTCTCTTCTCTTACTCGAACTTCTAGTTCCTTTGAAATAAGACATTCAGATCTATGGACCTCTCCTGTAACTAGTATTTCTGGGTTTAAGTATTAATTATTGCTCCTAGACAATTTCAGTCATCATTTATGGATATTTCCTCTTCCTGTTAAATCAGAAGTTTACTCTAAATTTTTCAATTTTCGTGTTTATGTTCGTACTCAATTTGATTGTGAGATAAAGGCCTTCTAGTATGATAACGGCACTGAATTTGCTAACAAATCATTCTTACAATTTGTTGAAACACATGGCATTATATTTTGCTTTTCTTGCCCCTATACCTCACAACAAAATGGAAAGACTGAGTGTATGATCCTCACCATCAACAATATTGTTAGAACACTCATTTTCCAAGTTGATATGCCACCATAATATTAGGTGGAAGAATTTAACATGCCATCGTCTTAATCTCCTTCCCACAAAAACCTTACACAACATAACCCCACATGATTTTTTTTATAAACCTCCTACCTACACCCATCTTCGTATCTTTGGGTCATTATGCTACCTTAACCTCTCATCCACTACCCTTTACAAACTCACCCCACGCTCCATGTCATGTGTTCTTCTTGGGTACTTCTCCGATCATTGTGGGTATTGCTGCCTGGATCTCTCCACACGAAAGGTCGCTATTTCATGCCAAGTCTTTGATGAAAATTCTTTTCCTTTCTGTACATTCCATACTCCTTCTATGGACTCTTACAATTTTCTCATGCATGACATGAAAATTTCTCCCCTCTTCCTTCCATACTTCAATGTTCCAAACCTTCCTCCCTCGAGTCCCACACCTATAACCACCTCGACACACCCTAAAATGCCCCATGTTATCACTACTAATCTTTCCCTATCTGCCTCTCCTACTCCAAACACAACTCACTCACCCTCCCCTCTACCCTCCCCTTTATCCATCACTCTACATTCCTTTTCCTCTACAACCACAATTCCTCAACATCCCATAATGATAAGGAGTAAACATGGCATTCATAAGCCTAAGTTAATATTTTATCTTTATACGAAAACATCCTCCTCTCTGTCTCCCATTCCTAAAACTTATTGCTCTACCCTTAAGGATCGTAACTGGTAGACTGCTATGCTTAATGAATAGTGCTTTAATTAAAAACAGGACCCAGGATATTGTTCCACGCCCTACGGATACCAATGTTGTCAGTGGCAAATGGATTTTCAAATATAAATTTCATTTAGATGGGTCTTTGGAGCGCTACAAAATGTACTAGGTAGTTCGTGGCTTTACTCAACAACCGGGAATTGACTATGGTGAAACTTTTAGTCCTGTTGTCAAACCTTTTACAGTTTAGAGTGTACTTAGTCTAGCTTGTTCCCGTTCTTGGCCTATTCATCGAATGTCAAGAACGATAGCACTTGGGTTTGTTGATCCAGCTTACTCTTATTATGTCTACCGCCTCAACAAATCTCTATATGGTCTTAAGCAAGCTCCTCGGGCTTGGTACCAATGTTTTGTAGGCTTCATCTCTACTCTTGGCTTCTAGGGCTCCAAATCCGACACCTCGTTTTGTATATCATCAGGGTCCTCACTTGGCTATACTTCTCTTATATGCGGATGAAATTGTTCTTATAGCTCTTCTACTTCATTTCTCCAGGAGATTATCAGATCTCTCAACATTGAGTTTGCTATGACTGATTTGGGGCCACTCCATTATTTTTGGGCATTTTCGTCACTCACTGCAAGGATGGCTTATTTCTTTCACAAAAGAAATATGCCTAAGAGATCCTTAATGGAGCTGATATGTCCTCCTACAATGCTTCATTTACTCTTGTTGACACCAACACCAAAATTATATGGTAACTATAGGCCTCCTATTACATATCCATCTCTATATTGTAGTTTAGCAGAGCATTGCAATATTTGACTTTCACTCGACCTGATCTTAGTTATGTAATTCAGCAGGTTTACTTGTTTATGCATGATCCCTGTGAGCCACAATTCCATGCGTTGAAGTGTATTCTATGCTACCTGAAAGGCACCTTAGATCATGGACTACAGTTGTTGTACTCCTTTACTACTGATGGTTTGATGCCTACTTCGATGCTAAATGGGTCGACGACATTGACTCAAGCAATTTTACTTTAGGCTACTATGTTTTTCTTAGAGACAATCTTATATCTAGTCTTCTAAGCGATAAGGCACCACTTTTTGTTTTAGTACTGAGGCCGAGTATTGGGTTGTTGCGAATATCATTGGCAAAACCTGTTGGCTTCGTAATTTTCTTAAGGAGCTTCATTGCCCTCTCCCCAAAGCCACTCTTATATACTGCGACAATGTTAATGTTTTTTATTTGTCCTACAATCTTGTTCACCATCAGTATACTAAGCACATCGAGATCGATATTTACTTTGTTCAAGACAAAGTGACTTGAGATAGGTTCGTGTTCTTTATGTGCCCTCTACACATCAGTACAAGACATTTTCACCAAGGGCCTACCATCTCCACTTTTCTACAATTTTCGGGAGTGTCCGGCCACCTCCCGCTCTGATTGCGACGGTGTGATAGTATATATAAAAGTGTTTTATATTTTATATTTATATGTGTATGTCTCTTGTGTGTATATATATTGACTCCCTTGTACACTATATATATTGAAATATACAACCACCCTACTAATTAAGGGGTTCTCATTCTATCCAATATAAACAAATAGGATATTTACAATTAATCACCAATAAAAATGAATAAAATGAACTCTTTTAACTCTTTGGTGATGATACCGTTTGGTAAGGTACAATCATAACAAAAGGTTCGTGCCTATCGAATACAAAATGCAAATAACAGAAGATAAAGAGTGATAAAGATCCATTCTTGTGTCATAAAGCTGAAAACACCATTAATCAAGATTGACCCTAGTTTCATGTCATTCGTATCTAACCAGCGTTAGAACCCCTTGATTTTAATGTCACAACCTGTCCATCCCCACTAACTTTATACACTAAAACTAGCAAGAAATAAGGGTTCCCATTTATCTCGAACTTAATGCCACCTTATTTGTGACATGAAACCCTCCTTTAGTAAACTGGGACAATCTCACCTTTGTACAACATAAGTTTAAGGAACATGGGCAAGGACAGATCGAAATGTTCTTATGGTGGGTTGCACCAGGATCCTTCCATGAAGTTTGGAAAAAAAGTTGTTCGTTGTTGTTAGTCAACCTCCATATTTAATGTAGCCTCCATATTTGAAAAAACAAAATCTTTGAGTGATTATTTGTTTGGTGAGTTTATCAAATTGTTTGAATTTAATTTTTTCTTCTTCTTTCCTTTGCTGTATAAAGAGAAAGAGGGAGTGAGCAGATTGTGTGATTGCAACATGTAGTTTACTAAAGCAAGAGTGAGAGAGTTGAAGAGATAAAACACTTGTGAGTGAGAGAGTTTTAAACAGGTTTATTTAAGTCCTTGATCAGATGGTCGTTTGTGATCTGATCGAGTTCAAACTTTGAAGGCTTACTTTACACTGGTGGTTGTTCATATCCAAAGATCAGAATCTTGATTGGAGTTCTGATTTTTCGGTGATTTGTGGTCAAAGTTGGGTTTGACTTTTGGGATCCTGAAATTCTAATGTTGAGCAGTTTTGATCAAGTCTTGATCAGATGGTGAAACGTGGTTCAATTGGGCTGAAACTTTAACAGCTGGTAGAGGACACGTTGATCTTGATATCTAACGGTGGGTTTATTGTTTGGAGATCTTTTGAGTTATCTACTCGGGCTGTTTTGGAGAGTGTGATTCTGGGTGATTTTGTAAACTCTCTTGTTGATTTCCCTTGTTATTGTTATTGATGTTTTTGCCGAGAATTTTTGTATTCTTGGTGTTATTATTGCTGCCTCTAGTGAGATTCTAGAGAGAACTTGTTGTTGTACCCATTATTTGCTGATAGTGGAGATTTTGCCTGGACTTCGGCCTTGTAGTTTTTACTTCTCACATCGAGGAAGTTTTTCATGTAAATCGTGGTGTTGATTTTATTGAGTGCTGCATTAGATTAGGTTATTTTATTGCCTAATTATTTCCTAAAGGTTTACACAAGTAGGGAGAATTAATTTATATTGTAGGTCGTACATAACACATTGTTATTGTACCGACTAATTGGTGGGTCACTTTCGCTGCACCTATCCGTGTTTCTCCCATGAGTTGTTACATGGTTTTATGGAACTCCCTACCTGCTCCAACGTGACTCTGTGTAGACCAACTAAAAACAGGCTCCATAGGTTGATCCATCATTAACTAGGGTTGTGCTTAATGCTGTTGTTTCAAGACCGGACCCTTGTTCAAAAAGGTTTCCATAACCATAAGCACTCTCTGTAATTAGTGTTTTAAGTACTTGTTATACTATTGTTACAGTGACTACGATAATTAGAGATGATATAAATGTAATTGTGAAAATCACAATCCGAACCACAATTTAAAACCATTCTACACATAAGCTAAGCTTTAAGATTATCATATTATGATTGCTAAGTTACTGTGATTGTTGCTGATAATAAATGGTAATTGACTGTAATAATAACTATATTCATTAATGTTAATTAATATTTTCACTATATCTAAAACAACGAGTTAATCACATAATCACCAAAATTTAGATGTTGATGAATGAGGAAATAGCCATGCCACTTTATTTTCGCTTCAAGCCAAATCCCTCATGTTAATTAAAATAGAATAGCTAGGTTAGCGATTTTATAAAACTCATTCTCTTAAAAATTAAACTCCTAATCAAACTATTTAAGAGTAACATCCCAAAAACTCATTATACTATTTTATTGAACAATTTTCATTAGCCAATTTTTTTGGGAGTGGAGGAATCCGCAGCCGCTATTCTTTAGACGCACACTGGATAAGCCTCCGGATTGACGCAATAGCCTGAAAATCAAGCCAACCAGATACTCTGCACTAGACAAGCCTTGTACAACAGGCTCGATCGAGAGAGTGTAGGTAGGGGGATTCGAACACAGGACCTTTTAGCTCTATGCCCCCTCCACTAACTTGACCACCCCTTAGGGGACTCATTAGTCGAGTTGTTTATACTGAACATCATTCATAGATTAGATAATTTAAAAAATAATAATTTTATTTTGTTGTCTAATGGGTTAATTAATAAAAATCATAAACTTTACACAATTTTACAATTATAGCCCGAATTTTAAAAAGTTACGATAAAATATCTGAAGTTTCAAATTTTTACAAAAATAGCCCGATGCTAGTTTTTCAATTAATGGTGCTAACATGACAAATCATGTTAGCTATATTATGGTACTCGTAAAAATCCATGTGTTATGCCAAATCCATATAAGATTTTAATAAAATAATATAAAATTAAATTAAGTAACAAAAACCCCTAACACACCGTTCTCCCCTCTTCTTCTGCCATAGTTGAAACACTTCTCTGTCTATTACTCAAAAGCCTAAGCTAATTGATCTTTATCTTGTTGACGGTGATTTTGATGTAGTTAAAGTTTGATCTCTTCTTCTTCACTCACCTACTTCAAACATAGTCCTAATTTTCTTTCATTTGAAAAATTTTCATTTTCTTTTCTCTTACTGACTTACTTTTTCTCTCTAAAAAGTTCTCAGCTTATAGTGACTGCTAATATTTTCACCAACCCTCTATAATTCATAATAGAATAGGTAGTGCCACAACCAAAACAACAACAACAACAAATTGTTACTTTGCCTCCATACTAATACTCCATAAATAATGTGAAAGAATAAAAGAAGAAAGTAATTGATATGAAATTGTATTGTATTGCTTGTGTATTTTTTGAATAGCTTGTACATGTATTTATACAAATATGTCGTATATGATAATAAAAACTAAGATATTGAAGATTACACAAAATAAATGAGATACATACAAATAAAAAAATCATATCTATACAATTAAGATTGCTAAGATTGCATGAATATCTGTATATGTTTATCAGTCCCCCTCAAGCTCATTGTCGGTGGAAACGGTGAGCTTGCTGCGAAGGCGATGAAAAGCAGATGAAGATAATGCTTTAGTCATGATGTCTGCAACTTGATTAGATGAAGGGATGTGTCGAATAAAAAGAGCTTTGTTGGTCACCAGGTCACGAATAAAGTGGATGTCAATCTCTATATGTTTAGTATGAGCATGAGTAATTGGATCAGCGACAAGAAAGGTGGCACCAAGATTATCACACTAGAGTGTAAGTATATTGTCAGAGAAGCCAATTTCACTCAAAATTGATTTAAGCCAACATATTTCAGCAGCAGTAAGAGCAATACTTCTATATTTGGCTTCAGTGCTTGATCTGGCAATAGTAAGTTGTTTCTTAGTACTCCAAGAGATGAGGTTGAAGCCAAGAAAGATACAATAACCAGAGGTAGAACGACGATCATCAAGACAGCCCGCCCAATCAGCATCACAGTAAGCCTGTAAGGTAAGAGAAGAATTTTGGGTTAAATGTATACCTGAAGAAGGTGTAGATCGAAGGTAGCGAAGAATCCGTTTCATCGTTGTGTAGTGAATGTCAGTAGGAAACTGTAGAAACTGAGAAACTTTGTTGACAATAAATTGAATATCAGGGCAATTAAGGCAAAGATATTGTAGAGCACCAACAGTACTCTAATATTCAGTAGAATCGGAAAGAGGAACGTCGTGATTTTTGGAAAGAGGAAGAGTGGGTGTGATTGGTGTGGGAACAAGTTTGGAGTGATCTAGGCAAGTGCGATATAGAAGTTCTTTGGTGTATTTTGTTTGGGTGAGTAAAAGACCATCTGTGTGTAGGTAGCTTCAATATCGAGGAAATAACTGATAGGTCCTAAGTCTTTGATGGAAAATGAAGTGTTAAGATCTTGAATGAGGGTGTTGATGAATGAACGCGAAGAACCTGTAATCAAGATATCATCAACATACACTAAAAGAAATGTAGTGGTGGAGGGGGTATTGTGAATGAAAAGTGATGTGTCAGATTTAGTGGAGACAAAGTGAAGTTCATGAAGTTTTTGGCTAAAGAAATGAAACCAAGCACGGGGGTCCTGTTTGAGACTATAAAGAGCTTTTTGAAGGCGACAAACATAAGAAGGATGATGTGGATCTATGAATCCATAAGGTTGAGTCATAAAGACTGGTTTTTGAAGAGTGCCATTAAGAAAGGCATTGTTGACATCGAGTTGAAGAATTGGCCAATTTTTGGAGAGGGCAATGGTAAGAATGAGACGGATGGTAGTGGGTTTGACAATTGGACTAAAGGTATCCGTATAATCTACAATAGGAGTCTGATGATAGTCTTTGGCAATTAGACGAGCTTTATAGCGATCAAGAGTGCCATCAGAATTTTGTTTTGTGCGAAAGACCCATTTACAACTATCAAGATTGGCATTTGGTGGTGGAGGGATAAGAGTCCATGTGTTATTGCGATGAAGAGCTGTGAACTCGTCAAGCATGGCCTGGCGCCAATGCGGAAACTTGTTGGCTTGAGTGAAAGAAGTAGGATCAGGATCATTAGGAGTCATTTTGTGGGTAGAGTGAGTGACATAATTAGAGAATGTGCGAGGAATACGAGTTTGATCACGGGTGCGATTGACCATGGGATGATGTGGGAGTGCAGGTGTAGAGGAAGAAGGTGGTGAGGGAGATGAGATTGTAAGTGGAGGTATAGGTAGGGGTAAGGAGATGATGGAGGATGAAGGGTTGGAGATAGGAGAGGGAGAGGAACTAGTATAGTGGAAGTCGGTTTCAAAAAAACAAACATGATGAGAAATATATATTTTAGATGTAATAGGGTTAAAGCACCGATAGCCTTTGTAATTGGGACAATACCTGAGAAAAACACATTTTGTAGACTTTGGTTCAAGTTTGTCCGAACATGTGGACCCCATGAAGGAAAAGCAGGTACATCCAAAAACCCAGAGATGAGAAGAGTTGGGTTTTGTGAGAAAAAGAGTTTCATGGGGGGATTTATTATGAAGAACAAGAGTTGCTAAGAGATTTATGCGGTAGGCAGCTGTAGAGAATGCTTCATACCAAAAGACTTTAGGAAGTGCGGCATGAATAAGAAGTGTGAGACCAGTTTCAGTAAGGTGACGAATTTTATGTTCGGCGATCCCGTTTTGTTGTGGGGTATGAGGACAAGAAATACGATAAGTAATGCCATGAGTAGTAAGAAAATTAGCGAACAGACCTTTGACGAGTTCAGGAGCTCCATCGCATTGAAAAGTTTTTATAAAGGTTGAAAAAATATTTTCAGATTGAGTTTTGAATTTCTGAAAACGAGAAAGGGCTTGAGATTTGTGTGTTAAAGGATAAATCCATGTATATCAACTGAAATCATCAACAAAAATAATAAAATAACGAAAGCCAGAGAAGGAAAGAGATGGAGATGGCCCCCAAATATCGCAATGGATAAGTTGTAGTGGTTTATTTGAAACAAAAGAAGATAACGGAAATGAAAGATGAGTACTTTTTCCTTAAAGACAAGAAGTACAATGTTTTATTACATGAGATTTGATGTTTAAAAAAGGAGATAACCTAGATAGTGTAGCGGGACAAGGATAACCAAGACGTTGATGCCATAATTGAGGTGGAGTAGAGGTGGTGTGGAGAGCGATCGGTTTTGTGAAGTGGACTGGAATCTTCAATGGGTAAAGATTATTGTGGATTGAAACCGCGAGAAGTGGTATCCTAGTGTGGAGATCCTTTACAATATAACCAAAGGGGTTAAATTCAATGAGAAAAGAATTATCCTTAACAAATTTAGCTACAGAAAGCAAATTGGCAGTAAGATTAGGAACAACTAAAATGTCATTTAGGTGAAGGGATCTAATGGGAGTAGAGAATTTAAGGTTATCGGTAGAGGAAATTGGAAGAGTTTGTCCATTACCGACAATCACTATATTTGGACCATTGTAAGGTTTTGAGGATTCGACAAGTTGAAGGTTGGGAGTCATGTAAGTTGTAGCGCCAGTGTCAGGTAGCCATTCTGCAAGAGTGTTGGAAATGACAGTTGAAGGATTAGAAGATTTTGTGATGTTGAGGGCAGTGAAAGCAGTGCATAAATTATTAGGGTCTGTGGGAGTCAGAAGTGGGCAATTTCGTGATTTAAAATATCGAAAATGACAATGTACAGCAATATGGCCCCAATTCTAACAAATTTGGCAATGAGGGGAAGGTTTATTGGGCTTAAACTTGGATTAGTTTTGGTTATAAGAAAAGGCTTGGTTGTGATGTTGGTGGCTTTGAGTGTGTTTGAGCTTGGAAGAGTGAGTGAAGCAGGCTGGACCAGGAGAAGTATAGAAAGAATGCCCAAAAGTGGAAGTGCCAATCTGCCTAGGCTTATGCCCCTATCCATTAGGGTTAAAAGAATGATGTCCGCGTCCTCCTCTCTTCTATCTTGAGCCACCACATCTAAAGTTGGATGGAGAGGACGGATGACCAATTGAAGCGACGAGAGCAGTGTTTGACGATGGAGAGGAGTGAAACGAGAGTAGTCGCTGCTCGTGGATGAGGAGCTTTGCCTGAAGTTCGCTAAAAGAGATGCTGGATTTGCAATTCTAAATTGTCGTGATGAAGGATTCGAAATCTGCAGGTCAACCATTCAAAGTAAAAAGAATAAGGTCAGAATATGAAATTTTACCACCGATAGCCGCTAGCTCATCTGCCATAGTGGAGATAGTTGCAAGATATTCAGTAATTGATTGTTGTCCTTTCTGTAGGGTATGCAATTTTTGTCAGAGTAGAGAGCGTTGGGAGCTAGACTATTGTATGAAATGTTGCTCTAAATTGAGCCAGAGGTCACAGGCTGTGATGCATCTAATGGCAAGTCGAGCAGTGGAGCTGGACAAAGACACGGTGAGAAAGCAGTAGATAAGTCGATCAATCTTTTTCCATTTGATGTAGTTTGAAGATTCGACATCTGGAGGGTGTGGAATAGATCCATCAACATAGCCAATGAGATCAGAGGTGACAAGAATGAAATGAACTTGGTTGCACCAAATGAGGTAATTTGAAGAATCTAATTTCGTAGTTAGGAAGTTTGTAATCTGATTGTATGGTAATATAGGGGAAGTAGATTTAGCCATTGGGTAATTTGGTTTGTAATGTACTAGTTCTGAAAAAAAGGACGTTTTGTGTGTTGGCATCTGCCTTTATGTACGCAGGGTGGGTGTTTGAGAAAGTTTATTGATTATTGGTTTGAAAGTGTGGCTCGGTAGATGTTTTGTGTGTTGGTTTTTGCTGTCATTTGTATGTATGGTACGTGTTTGAAGAAAGGACTAAGTGAAGGTTGTGGTTGCGTTTGCAGAAAGAATGTCTTGTGTTTGTGTGTTGATCGGGTGTGGTTAGATGTAGACCGAATAGGTGTAAGTAGCTAAAAGAAATATATGGGCTCTGATACTATGAAAGAATAGAAGAACAAAGTAATTGATATGAAATTGTATTGTATTACTTGTGTATTTTCTGAATAGCTTGTACTTGTATTTATACACATATGTCGTATATGATAATAACAACTAAGATATTGAAGATTACACAAGATAAATGAGATACATATAAATCCAGGAAAATCATATCTAGATTGCTAAGATTGCATTAATATCTGTATATGTTTATCATAATGTGTTAATTACCTATGTATTACGAAAGTCTTAGCTCATGTGAGATAGGGGGGGCCTATAGGCGGTCACTAAAGAAAACTAATATGGTGGGTGCTATACCTCCCTCAAGTGTTGCTTAGAGAGAGAGAGATAGACCACTAAAGATGAAACCAACAGCGAAGAGAAACTTAGGCTCATATAACTATATTTATTTATTGTTTAATTTAATTTAATTTAATTTAATTTAATTAAAATTTGATGTGGATTTGGCATGACACGTGTCGTATGTGTACCATAACATAGTTGAAGTGATTTGTCACATTAGCATCATTAAAAAAGAGATTAACGTTGGATTATTTTTGAAAAAATTGAAAAATCAAGTATTATATTTCTAGTTTTTAAACTTAAGCTTATGATTACAAAATTGTATAAAATTTAAGATTTTTTTAGTAATTGACCCTTAGCTAATCTTAAGTTTTAAGATTCATCATTTAATTTTAGTTGAGGATAACATTAGTACTCCCAAATCATATAGTTCTTCGATATTTTAAAAAATATTTAAAAGATTAAGTTCAATTATTATATA
>JAOQML010158838.1:0-13625 GCA_027568935.1 Erythroxylum urbanii | reverse complement strand
ATTATTGTTATTTTAAATTCTTATTATTATGATTTTTGTAGACATGATTGATATATAATTATAAAGTATAACATATAATATACTAATAGACTATTTTATATTTTAAAAAAATTCATGGACTATTTCATAAATTTAAAAATTACCTGAAATACTAGATACTGGTACAGTACTATACCAGCATCCAATTCGGTACTAATACCGGTACGGTATTCATAAAATTTATTACTACTCATACTAATGAACGATAAACTGATTTATAAAGAAATAGCAAGTTAGACCATGTAGCTTCAAACGTACTGGAGATATATTAAAACGCTACTTAGAAATAGAAGCTTTAGAGGGCCTTTTTCATGTACAAAACTTTAAGTACTTTATAAATAATTAGAATTAATGAATTATAAGTGGAAAGAGTACGCGATAATTGATATGCTAAAATTCTTTTCCCCTTCAAGTTACTCTTTTACTCATTTCATAAATATAAAAAAAATACACGTCATTGAGAGCATGCTATTGAACATTTGGATCTATAAAGAGAATGGCCATCTCTAACTAGAATTAAAAAAAAATTATTAATTTTTGTCAAGTTATTTTAATATAGACAATTATATGTTGGTTGTTAAGTATATAACAAAATATATATAGACCTCACTTTAATAGCACATTTCGTTAAAATAATTCAACAGAAACTTAAAAAAGGTGATTTTTAAAAGTATTTCTAATGATATAAATTGTTTTAAAAGTAATTTTAAATAATAAAAAATAGAACTATAAAGGAGGCTTGTCTCAATAGATTATGAGATTTAACCATATGAGTTAACAGTTTTCTGTTCCTTTAATGGAATTATTAAACGGTTACTAAAACGTTGAGAGTTTTCTTCTGAATGGCAGGCAGGGTATGAGGCCAATGATGAAACTGGAACTCATGTTAATAGACTACACGATGTAGATTACAAATTCTGAGGAAAAGTCCTACCACATGGATCAAACATCTTTGTCTTCCACATGCCAGCTCTAGCACAAGTTAATAATCACAGGAAAAATTAAAGTTCCTTGCTTTTATTGCAGATCATGTTTCAGAAATCATGGATCTTTCTTCTTCTTCCTTTAGAGTATTTATCATTACTGCGACTTGACTTATGTTTGGCCTCTCATTTGGGGAAGGATTTATGCATTTCAATGCTACCTGTAATAAGTTCACCATCCTTTCTTCACTTGCACCTTCTGAGATCAAGGCCTTGTCAAATACTTCCACCGTCCATTCCTCTCTAACCGCTGTATGTACCCAACTTGCCAGATCGAACCCATTGTATTGCGTTGCCTTTCCTGTTATTAGCTCTAGAAGAATCACCCCGAAGCTATAGACGTCGACCTTGAAGGCGCTATATGCGCGGTCTCCTTTCAGGAATTTTTGCTTAAACCTATCAGATGGAGAGAGAAACGACCGGTCTTGGCTTGCGTCCACCATGAGACCATATTCGCTGATGGATGGTTCCATCCTTTTGTTGAACAAAATGTTCGTGGATTTCAAGTTTCCATGAGCAATTCCATCGTTTTGAAGCTCCTCGTGCATGAATGTCAATGCTTCAGCAATTTTTAGAGCAATATTTAGCCTGCTCCCCCAGTCAAATACGTCCCCAGTTTCAGATCCTGAAATAGACAACAATTTGATATTTTGTTAAAATGGGCTCCAGAAAGAGGAAACGAAATGTTCTGTTTATGGATGTAATTTTCACTCGAGTTAATCCAAGCAGTCATAGTGACAGATTGGATTTACAATTGTCAGGTTAACTGAGAATTGCCAATTGGAATGGTCTTACCGTGAAGCAGATTGAAGAGACTGCCATTCTGCTGGTATTCGTATATCAGGAGTTTCTCTTCATTTGAACAATAAAATGCAACAGCAGGCAACACTCTCGGATGCGTCACTTCGTCAATCCTTTGCATCCTACGCTGAAATTCTTCCCTTGAGATGTTCAAATCTTTGATCCTCTTCACTGCCAAGATCATCCCGTTGTCAAGCCTGACCTTAAAGACACTTCCGTGCTTTCCTCTACCAAGCAACTCGGCTGATGCTCGAAGCAAGTCTTCAAATTTCAAGCCCCTCACCGCAGGACTTGAAAGAACTTTAAGTGATGCTGAAGTGCTTCTGCTTCCAGCATATGTAATTGAGTACTCTGATCTTCTCCCCGGAGTCTTAGATTCAGTTGAAAAATCACTAGATTTGGTGTAACTCTGAGCTGATGATGCGTCTCTTACAACATCAATGTTTCTTTCGCTATGCTTCATTTTTCTAAATAATTTCAAAGCAATCAGCAGTAACACAATTGCTGCAAGAATTATGTAGCCTGAGTACATGAGAATTTGGTCTTTCGATGAAAGTTTTCTTTTCTCTTCTGATTGTAAAAAAGGCGGTGGAGCTAATGCTGGAGCTGATGCTGGACATGCATTTGGCAAAGGAGATCCACATAATGCAATATTACCAACAAAACTTTCTGCAGGGAACTTGCCTTTGACATCAGGAATTGGACCACTGAAATTGTTGTTGGAGACGTTGAACTCCCGCAGATTAGCGAAATCCAAGGCTGGTATTGGACCAGTTAACAGATTATTTTGGACGACGAAGATCAAGAGGCCAGAAATCCTAGACAGATCGGGAATCTCACCAGAGAACTCATTGTTGGACATATCAAGTTTCTTTAAGTTACCCAATCTTGACAGAGAGACGGGAATACCACCCGAAAAGTGGTTCCCCCTCAATGATAAGTGAGTTAGACTTCTGCAGTTCCCTATGTCTTCAGATAACAACCCAACAATTCCGTTCCCTCTCAGGCTCAAAACTGTAAGAGAACTGGAAATGCATAGAGAACTAGCATCAAGCTGTCCAGTAAAATTCAACTCTTCAAGAACTAGCTTAGAAATGTGTTGTGATTTGCAGGACAGACCCTTCCATGTTCCATTACAGGGGTCTGAAGCATTGCTCCAACCCCAACTGGGATCGGTTGGTTGATTACCTGCTGAAAGTATGCCCATGAACTTCAGTAATGCCTGCTTCACATTTTCCTCTTCTGAATTTGCCACTGGAAAGATCAGAAGGATCGAAATGAGAAGCACCCAGATTGGAGCTCGATCCATTTTCACTGAATAAACACGAGAAAAACAGAGTTTGTTCAATCGTTCAAAGGAAAGACACAAATTCTCTTAAAATGGAGTTATAATCTTACTTCCAATTTGTACGCAGACCTGAATGACCTGGATTTGTTATTGTCAAACAAGGAGAAGTTCACAAATTCCTCATGTTATTGCTTCTAACAGTTCTTAGTGCCAATTGGCTAAATACTGATAAGATTGGACAGGGCTGAATCTATTTTAATTTTTTCCAATAAAAGCAAGCCAAAAGACAAAATGACGGGTTAGACAGCCGGCAGCTTGACCTTTTCATAGAATCAACTTTCAACTCACATTTGGCTTCTTAACAATCAGAGATTGCGGGACGGTGATGGCTCTAGCATCAATAATTCATATACCAAACAAAACTATAAACGTTATAGTTCTGTAGGAACAAGGGTAGGAATCGTCTCGTTTTCTTTAAGACGAAGAATTTACGTGCAATTTGCTGGGAAATATTCCGTAAGATGAACCTTCAAAACAGGCCATGTCCTGCAACAAAATTGGAAAGTACTGCCATGTCCAATTGTTAATCTAAGCTTGTTAAAGAACAGACATCAACTTGAATCATGCTTATTTTACTGGCATAGATGAGCGAATGAAATCATATAATTTATGAAAAAAAAGTTTAATCGAAGATAATTTCAAATTAAATATAATATAATTTATTATAATTAGTCTGATTGAATAAAAATATTACATTTGAATCTGGTCAAGTTTTAATTTTGTTCCTAAACCTGCCATCTCTAATTTTTTCCATCAGAGACCTGGTATAATATCACTGATGCCAGGTCCCTCTTTAATGATATTATTAACATATTACACAAATGTAAGAAGGAAGCAAAGAGATTCAAAATAATAGAGTAATAACGAACAGAAACTAGGCTGCAGTCGGCAAAACGAATTTGCTTTAACACACTTGTCAGTGCAAATCATGTTAATGCAAAAAGAGCTGTATTTATTAGTACCAGTTATTGCCTCTTTGGAATAGAAGTTGGAAGAGATAAGCGGACAAAACAGCAGTTACAAGCCAAGCATCACAAGCAAACATATTAGTTGCCAAATGCAATGAAATGGTCATAACTGATCCCCTTCACCCTTTTCTCTGTTAATGTTATCAATGAATTTGGTACACAAATGTATGATTTCACATTCACAATTGGTTACCAATTGCCTTTACTACACTGATCCCAACAGCCTATGTAACTTAAGACTGTACAAGCATATTCACGGTGATTGTGTACCTAGAACATGATCACACAGGTGAAAATGCAATAGATGTAGAATTGGTACAGCTCCAGCAGTACATCATCATCATGCATCTACATGTCCGGCAATATCATCGTCACTTGATCCACTCCCACTTTCTTCCTCCGAGATATCCTCATCCTCGTCACTCCTCTCTTCCACAGTGGACTTGGTAATATTCTCAATTTTTGCATATTGCTCACAGTATTCTGTTTACCAACCATGAAAATAAATCCATCAGGTTTTAGCAATATCCAACTCTTTTAGCAACCCAAGTATAAATACAACTTGCAAGAATCTGTCTCTAGTAGGATACAGTGAGAAGCAGTGTAGGGGAAATACAGATTAATATGCTTAAATATCATAGGACGTATTGGGCTCTTAGGACACGACTAGAAGCAGTGTCAAGGCAGGACAAATTGATATTGATTCCAGATCATAGCAATTTTCTATGGGAAGGATAAGCTCATCTGAGAATAAGATTGTTTGGCTGAAAGTTTCAAAGCACAGTGATGGCGCACGAAGGCATGTTTAAATTAGTCAGAGATAAGAACCACACACCCCTAATAGTTGCGTAGTGAAAGTTCAGTAAAAGTCCGCGGATATAATATCAAAGAGTGGTCATTTTGATTTTAATGCTTCTTCTGTTCACAGCCCTAAACTACATTATCATTTTGCTTAAAGAACTCCAATTGTTCCCAGAGGTTCTGCACTCCAGACATGCACACAATGCATGTAAACCATGATCAATTGCAAGAACTTATACAAGTATGCTTCAAAAATAATTCACATAACTCATTATCTTAATGCTCCTGCTGATCACACTAACATACACTCCAGTAATCATCGAATTAATCCGTATACTATCACCTTTCACTTTTTGATCATATTTTTGTCGATCCTTCATCATCAATGATGCGGCGTCACCATTGAGAGGGTCTGAAGGATTTGGATAAAGCAATAGCTGTGGCAGGAAAACTTCAAAAACATTTAGAAGATCTGCAGCAATGGGAATAACCCCTACACATGTGAGAAATCCTAGAGTTTTGGGAAATCCAAAGGGGAAAGAGACAACCATGCAAAAAAGAATCCCTACATAAACATTTTTCCATTAGACTAAATGACATTAAGAGCTTGTTAAGCACAAGAAAAGTTATTACTTACCAAACATTGGACTCCATGACTGGTTGATAACATCCAAGCATACAGAACCAGAGCTGCCATTAACATAGAAAAAGGAAAGTGTTAGCTGTATCATTGAAAAAGGAAAAGAAAAGTTGAATGCAATTATTAGTAACTACATGCTAATATAAACATATCAACCCGCGCTAAACTTCAACTCCTAAAATTGACTGACCCATCTCTCAAATAACCAACTGTTTCGATTGCGTACGACCAATTAGCTTTGCATAGAAAGATTTCAAGTAGGAGAATACAAGGAAAGATATGGTCTTAGAATTAAGTCTCACTTTTCATCAACATTTGGGTGGAATATCTTGTTCACAAAACCAATGGAAGGAGACTTGTATGGATAGGCATCAGGAAGCTCAACATGGATTTTCCAAACTCCGCCTTCATAGAGACCTACAAGAATTGCAGTCATCAAACCAAGATTTGGAAATTTTCATGTGAAATTTCATAAATGTTTTCTATCAAAAGATGAAAAATGGGAAAATTGCTAAAAGTAATGTGTAGATAAGCTCTAAACATAAAGTCTGTCAGAAAAGGAAACCAATTGCTGCTCTGTGATACTGGAATCAAAAGATCATCATGCTTTATAGGAAACCGAATCTTATCATATTATATCATTTAATATTCAAATTGCAAACATGTGCACATGATACCTGAATACACAGACACGCGCTAAAACAAGAGAGAGAGAGAGAGAGAGGGGGGAACATATGCACAAAACACAGCACCATATACAAACCATATTCACCAAAATAAAGGAAAGATTAAATCAAACATTTCAAACGAGAAGGAAAAAGGCATCACAAGGGAAGAAGCAGTACTTTCTTTAGGACCATGAAATTCAACATTAAATTCATTCAATCCATCGTTTATTGTCTCCACATTGTAATCGCTCATCATCCTGGATGGCATGAAGACACCGACTAAGAATCACCTCAAAGAGGACCATTAATAACTTCAGCATAAAACAGTTCCAATTCTAGGTAAACAATGTTTTTTCCGCAAATCAAACTCATTGACTGGACAGGAGAGTACTAAACCATTGTGCTGAATAGACACATGAAGATAAATCAGGAATACAAAACCAAACAACTCAATTGAAGGCAATTGGCAAACAGGATCCACAAAATCAACGAGGCAATCGCCAAAATATATCCTGTCATAATCAATCAATTCTTATAGTACCCAATGAAACAAGTGCAGTGGAGAGTCCAAACCACAAGCAACCATAGAACTTTTTTTTTACTTCGAGTCCAGCTGTCCTTAACAATGATATACCCCATGTTCTTGATAGATTTGAACATTCATGATTCTTTCTGAAACTCAAAGTGTATTTGGCAGGAAGATATTTTTGTCCATAAATTAGGAATTTGCACCTCTCTCACATAAGTATCAAACTTAGTTTAGAATAGTTATATAATCAAGTTTGGGCCATGACTCCAAATCCATGGTCAATCGTACCAACCAAATGAAATGGTTATCCTAATTCCTACATGCAGAAAGTAATAACGAATTGAACTTACAACTTCATAAAGTCCATCTCCCTCCTCTTGCTTGGAGAAGACATTTTAGAGCTACAAGAACCAAAATTGATTTCTCAGCGCTAAGAAAGAAGAAAAAAGAGATGGACTTTCCAAGTTCACTAACGGAATGTTTAAAAACCAGAACGTAAAATATACGCAGAGAAAGACGTACCACTTTTTTTAGCAAATAGATAAAAATGTATTCATGCAATGTGAGATCTTGACCTTGAAAACAATGAAACTTCAAAGTTAGAAGCAAGTGACGATCGAATCTGCCGGTAAGAATCACATCAGTAAACCATTTCATTCAATGGGCAAATAAAGTAAAAGGTTGCAGTTAAGAACACAAGCTTGAAGCTTCCATTGACAAAACAGCCAAGTACTTATGAACGCCCATGCTTCCAAACTTCATACAATCTCACATTGGTCAAGGTGATAAATTAAAGGTAACCTTTCCCTACAAACGAAGCAAACACCTCTGTCTATACACGCTTCAAATGCCCATGCACAGATTTTGCAGGATTCAACTCCTAATAGCCAAATTTAGAATCACATAACCCAAAGCAAGATAACGAAGGAAAAAAAAACTTAAGATTCCAAAACATCATGAAACCATTGTGAAAAAAGATAAGATCATAAAAGATCAAACAGAAACTGATTTTAAGACAAAAAAACCTGGTTTTAAGACAGTAGGCAGTCAAATCTTGATAAAATCGAACGACCCTTTAAAGATCGAGGGATCCCAACAAAGGAACAGAAACTGGAAAAGCAAGAGAAGTAAAGGAAATAGAGAGATGACGGAGTCACCATGAACCAGGACAGATAACATAGGGAGGGAGTGAATGAATATCGACATTTTCACATGCGTGCGTTGCAGCTTAGTGTTTGCAACGTGGCAATGCAATTGTTAATTAAAAATTTAAAACTCTTCTAATCGTGAAAATAGTGTTGCCCATGGGCATTGATACATACAAGCATTATACGATGCCAGAAATTTTCGTATGTTACAACTTTACTTAAACTCTTTAAGTGCAAAAAAAAAGTATATATTTTTTAAATATCAGGAAGTTCGTCAATTGTTTCAATATATATATATAAATATAATTAATTAATTAATTACAATAAATTGAATCAGATTTTGAAATTTTTCCTTCCACAGTACCTCGACGTGACATGAGCGTGCAAGGGTTCTCAAAAATCATTTTTCTTTTTCTTTTATAAGGGCTAATAAAATCATTTATTTTAGCTTTTTGACTCTATATTGTAGGGTAGATCTCAAAAGATATGAAAGACCTCCCTCTAAGTCGTACATATGACTATCATCGAATATGACTTTCTACAAAATCCTATATATATCGATGAGATCGAATATAGAATTCTATTTGCTCACTTTAAATTGAGTATCTTTTTCCCTTCTTTTCTTGCTAAGATTGGAAATCCTGTATTTTACATATCCATACAATTCAGTCCTTGGGTTTTCAAAATAGTGTATAAAGAAGTGCTTTGAATTATTGCTATTTGACTGGGACCAGTTCTAAAAATAAAAAAGTCGAGGCATTTCGAATTGTTTGTTGACACAGAAATTGATTTTTTGATCAAAAAAAGTAATATGTGAAATATTCAGTTTATTTCTCTTTCGCTATTCCTATCTCATAGGTACAGTGTTTGAATCAATAGAGAACCTCTTCTTCTATATTTGTATGAATCGATATTATTACATTCCAATTCCTTCTCGACACCTCCCAAGGAAAATCCTAAATTAGATCTCAAATTGACGGGTTAGTGTGAACTTATCCATGCCGCTATGCACTCTTTGAATAAGAATCTATTTTTTGAAAGATCATGGCTTTCATGCTTGGGTGGGTCTCTGAGATCGTTTCGATGACCTATGTTGTGTCAAAGGATATCTATATGATCCGATCGATTGCGTAAAGCACGTAGCAGCAACGAAACTGGAGAAAAAATACATAAAAGACAATTCTTTTCTATTTATTATATTTTCTATTCTATTAGTATTAGTTAATGATCCTAGCTCAGTGAGTCCTTTCTTCTGTGATGAACTGTTGGCACCAGTCCTACATTTTGTCTCTGTGGATGGAGGAGAAAGGGGCTCAACGAGAAGAGGGTTGTACCATGAGAGAAGTAAGGAGGTCAACTTCTTTCAAATATATAACATGGATTCTGACAATGCAATATAGTTGGACTCTCATGTCGATCCGAATAAATCATCCTTTCCATGGAGGTCAATCTTTGCTTGCTAGTCAAAAGGATAGCAAGTTACAAATTCTGTCTCGATAGGATAGACATGTATTTTAAGGGAATGACAGGATATATGCGATTACAATAACCAGTACATATAATTCAATTAAGTTCTGAATAATCAGAAATCTCACTTTCTTTTTTTCCTGAAGATATGAACTAAAGAATATGTGTTTAACTTGATCATTATTTAATGAAAGACGAGAAATATTTCTTCTTTCAACAAAAAGAGAATGAACACTTATTTGATCTTGATCCTTGTGGAGTAAAAAAAAGGCTATACTAGATCTGCACGAACCCCCTGATAATATCTATAAATGACTTGTTTTTGGTAAGAGATGAATATTACTATATTTAAATTCAGGTGTATGGTATACATTGGTACTCCGGTGTATTTCTCCTTCTGAGTCAGAATAAATACGTTTTTGCTCTCTCTCTTTAAAATTCAAAGTGTATGCTCCCGTACGAACTCTATGAGATCGAATCTCCCGTTGTTCCTTAGTAGCTTAGTGGTAGAGTGGTCAACTATTAACTAACTGGTCGTAGGTTTGAATCCTACTTGGGAAGATTTGACTCATTTCGAGTTTAAGAATTCGGAATGAAAGGATTCACTTTGACCGTTAAGAGTAGGTATGTGACATCCCATGTTCGGGGCTAGACTCAAAAATAGTGAATTGAGAGTACAGTGAGAAATTAGAAGAGCATTTCATGCTCATGCATCATAGTATATTCACACAAATGTGGATATTTGTTTTTGATATATTAAAACATTTGTACATGTATTCATTGACATTTTTCATGTATGATTGATTGATTAACATGTGCATTGTGACTTATTTGTGTTAAAATTTTATTTGGATACTATTAGTATTATTTCGGAATTTTTGGTGAATTTTAGGAAATTTTCTAAAATTTGTGATATTTTGGATTTTGGACTAGGAATAATAGACTAATCCTATTTTGACATGTAGCACTTCTATATGGATGAAAAATGGCCTACATGCAATGGGGCTATGTGTCATTGGGATATTAAAGCATGTAATCATGAGTTGTGAAAAGCAAAATTCTGTAGCTCCTTGTTTGTTCTTCGGTTTTTCTTTATTCTTCACCGAACCTTGACCTTCACTCTCACTGCTGGTGATTTTTCTAAAAACAAAGTAAGTGAAGTTTTAAGTTTATGGGTTCTGTGAATGAGGTTGATGATGTTTTACGGATTAGAAATGAATACATGCATGTGTTGTGCATGAAGCAATTCGGTGATAGTGATGATAAGATAAGTTATATGAATGTGTGAAATCGAGTTTGTGCATAAAGCGTTTATAAGATTGTGAGAATTGAGTTTAATGAGAATCTAAGATGTGGATAACTGCAAAAAAAAAGTAAATAGGTTCTATGTTTTGTTGGATTGGATGGAATTATGATAAGTGCAGAAAATGATGTAAACAAATGTAGAAGATGATGAACAACTGTGTATAATTTCTGGTTTTGGTACTTGTGATTAATCTTGCATTTTGAGATGTTTTTGAGTAAGATGAGCTAAAATGGAAGTAGAAGAGTTGGTTTAAGTGTCATATGTGTTAATTAAATAAGATTGAAGTGAGAAAATCTGGAAAATAAAGGAAGAAGATGAAGACTTGCGTTTTAGAGAGAGAAGTGAAAAGGGTTGCACCAACGGTTACCGTAGAGAGACTGTTTTGGACATCTTTCATTCATCTTGTTATAACTTTGTCTCCTGACCTCCAAATGACTTGAAAATTGAACCAATACACTTCTAAGACATTGCTTTTCCTCTCCACAAAAAAATAGAGCCATCTGAATTGATTTGAAAAATATTGATTGGATGAAAGTGAGGAAATGTGTTAGAATGTTATGAACTGGAGAATTTTCATTGAACATGCTTTGGTATTTTGATTATATTTTGATATGTAGATTTCCGCAAGATTTGATTCTTAATTTAGATTAAACTTGAGACATATCTCTACAACTTTCTTGAAAAAGTCAAATTTTAATTATGTCTCTAAGACTTTCAAAATTGGCATGAAATTGAGTTTTGTCTTAGGCTGTAGCACTACTAGGGACAGAAATCATGTTCTGTTGTTATTGAATAAACTGTATTGATGTAGGTTGAATTAGATTAGGGTGTCTTCACCAAAGTTGTAGCTTATTCTCTTAGCTTTAAATTGGTATAAAGTTTGTAATTTTTAGATATTGTAATTGATAGATATGGGTTGTACAACTTGAATGCATGATTATTCTCTAGCCAAAATTTCAAATGTACTCAGTCTTTGGCATTTTGAGCATAACTCATAGAATCATGAACCAAATTGAGTGATTTTAGTGTCATTAGAAACTAGAGGAACAGTTGTCTAGAAGAAAGTGATACTGAAATACATCATTTTCTTAATCCTATTGATTATACAAAATTGACCCAAATGGGTTGCTTTCAGCAAAAGCTGGAATAGTGAATGAATGTGTGAATTTTGACACAATTTGAGTACATCAATTTGTTACAGAAATATAACCGAGAATTCGTCATTGCACATGCATGATGCATGATATCTTTATACATGTGTTTACTTAATTACATGAGAAGTACAGTAATGTGAAATTGTTTTAATGTATATAAGAGAGCAAGTAGCGCGACCACTTTTGGATATTGCTGGAACGTCAAGGCAATAGGCTTAAGGAAGCAATTGCGAGTAATCTAAGATGGTTTGATCTAATATTACTGAATTGAATTTGATATATGATGAATATGTACTGATTGTGTACTGAATTCCGGACAATACTTATCCGAAACGTTTGATGCATGTGAATACTATTGGAAGTGCTGCTTGTATGTGAATGAGACTGCCTAAATGATTCTCAACTAAAAGGGACTGAATGTTATGGCTGATTATATTGACTGAAATGATGTGAATAAAAGTGATTGATTGTATTTGAATGATTTGTGGCATGCATTTAATTTCAATACATGTAATATAAAGGCAGTTGTGACTGGTGATGCTATTGACTGAGACTGTGACTGAAAAGAGCATAAAGCTCAAATATATATGTGATTAGAGCTTAAGGCTCACTATGATCAATGAGCCCGATGATATGGGATACTGAAAAAGCACACAGTCATAACAATGTAAAAACGAATGTGAGTCTCATATATATAACATTCACATATGATTTGAATTCATTGAATGATTTGTAAAGCTCTAAGAATGTTATATGTTTGCATAAATGATATTAAACTAATGATTATGTTTTATTCAAGTATAATGAAGTGATAGTTTGATTAAATTGTTTGACTGAAATACAATTTGTTTGTGATAGAACTTGATACTAATTAAATTGATATGAATTGTGTGAAAATATGTTTATAATTGATTGTGTTTTATAATATGAGTGAACCACTGAGGATGGTTACTCTACCGAGTTTGCAAAACAAATTATCATATTTTGATATTTTACATCGTTGAATGAATCCATTCAAAAACAACTAGATGATGACAAAATTATCAAAGATTGACATTCCTTTTTTCTATTCAATAATGTTCTAATAATATGAAAAATATGGAGTTTTGCATACCCCTAATCCCCCACTTTTATTTACTAAAAATTCCTATTGCTGGATTCGATTGTAACGAATTTTTTGTAAATTTATAAGTGAAAGAAACTCTTTATTAAAGTTCTAAAATTCATTAAAGTCATAAAATTCAAATATAAAATTAAAAGTCAATTTACAAATTAAATTTAATAAAATGAAAGTTATAAGACAGGAAAATGTTAATAAAAATAAAAGAAGAATAAGTTCATTTACTCAGTTCTATATTCCTAGTATTTTATTATATATACTCACTTAAATATACTTAGTATAATTATATAAGAATTAGAATGATTTGAAGATATATTAGACATATTTTGAACAATATAATATAACCAAAAAAAGATTCATAAAATAATAAAAATCAAAATAAATGTGCAACTATTCAATCGAGATGCCCATTCTATAACAATTCCCAACAACTTACCCTCTATTTTTGTGTCTTTACGCTGCGTTTGGTTACTGTCTCCTGAGTGCGGAGATGGAACGAAACAAAAATTTGGAGACGGAACAGAACAAAAATTGGAGACAGTAAGGTGTTTGGTTGTGATGGACAAAACAGAAAAAACTGTCTCCGTCTCGAGGACAAAAATGTGTTTGGTTGCAGTGGACAGAACATAAAAATAGTGTCAATGACAAAAATA
>JAOQML010158820.1:0-13625 GCA_027568935.1 Erythroxylum urbanii | reverse complement strand
AATTGAATGTTTATGTGATTGTGCAATTAATAATGTGTATGCAATATGTGTATTGCATAATGTTGATATACAGGATAGAACGTTAACATCTAGTCGTTTCTGGATCATGGAATCTAATGCTAATCTGAAGCGTACTGTGAGTCGACCTAGGTGGTCTCACTTTCATTGTTTTTTCTGTTTTAAATTTATATATTGAATTACTACTGAATGTAAATATGATTGATACAATTTCAGACATTAATAGTCCGAGGAGTTTGATAAATATGAAAATATAGGAACTGCTCATTGTATGTGAATTGGACTGAAATAAGTGATTCTCAACATTATTGTTGAATATCGGACATCAATCTGATGAATATATGTGAATGTGAAAGTGAAAAATTGAGCACTAGTGATTGTTTGAAAATATGTGAATGTAGTGCATGTCATTACATGAATGCATGAAAGATAAAGGCTGTTGTGACTAGAGTAGCCATCGAAATAAGTGCCTCTAGCTCACTAGGTAAAATGAGCCCTGTATTTGTAATGAATAAGGGATAGTTATTAATGAGCCCAGTATCTACAATGGATACGGGACAGTTACAGGCACTTGATCATAACAATAACAATTAAGTCTCATGAGCATTGCATATGCAATTGATATGTATGATTTAAATGATTAAAATAAATAGTTTGAATGATTTCTGATGTGAAATATGAATTAAGTGAATATGAAGTGTATGTGATTCAATATGTTGAGTAATGAAATGATGTGAATTACTTGATTATATGAATTGATATGTTATGTGATTGGATGAGCCATCGAGGATGGTCCACTCACTGAGTTCGCAAAACTTAACCCAATATTGCAACATTTTTTCTGGCTCTGGGAGATCTCCAATTAGACAAAGTGGAGTCTAACCACTACATTCAGATAAAAGATAGAGTTCAGGATCAGTTGGCGTCTGCATTTGTATTTCATTATTTTATATTAAAATGTGTATTCACAAGTACTGTACAATGTGTATGTGAATGATTCTGTAATGATATTATGACTAAAATTGTTTTGTATTTGTAATGGGCCTAAGTGGCTACTGAAATTCTAATGATATGTATATTGATTGTAACATTTGTAAATCGAAAATGTTTATAAATAAAATGGGCATTTTTTATTATTGATTTCCGAAATATATGTGTGATGAATGAAAGTTTTTGCAATGAATACGATTGACTGACCGTCCTATCGCACCACTCTCGTAAAGTATGTTCTTGAATAACAATGGTATGTTCAGGAATATGCTCTATGGGAATGGGGTGCTACATGATGTCTTTTGAGGAAAATATTAAGTTGTTTAGGATTTTAAAGATGTAAACATAAAATTTAAGAATAGAAGAAAAGAGGCAGAGGAGAGATTAAAAACAGGAGGACTAGTCAACTATATGAACCAACTTATCGACCAGTGTTAGTGTTTCAGAGAGATGCAAAAGTGAGCAATGGAGGTGTGGCAAAGAAAAAAGGTTTGGTTTTAAAACTTGATCTACTAATCAGCCAATGGAGTATATTGCTTAACTATTAAGGGTATCTGATTGACCAACAAATGCAACCAAACTCTTCACAAACTTTTGGAAAAGAAAGAAGTCTCATAATTAGGGACATTAGTCAACCACTAAAAGATATTGGTCAACCAGTATGGCTATTTGGGCAACTTGACTATGAAAAAACTCTTTTTTTTAGAACAGATCATAAACAAACTCTTGGGAAAGGGTGGAATCGTGATTTTTGGGTACACTGATTAACCATATTGGGATATTAGTTGGCCATTATGTTTTGAGACATTAGAAAATAACATCAAAATTTGAATAAAACTATCACTCATATCAACCAACTAATTATCAATAAAAAAGAGTTAAATCACATAAAGGGCCTTATCAAAAAGAATTGCTATCAAACACAACCAATTTTCTTCTAATTGTGCAAGATTTATCCTTATCCAAAATTTTAGCAAAAAATTACCCAATTAATGTAAATTCTAACTTATTGTCCTTATTTTATACAATAATCTATAAGTTTAGGTATTAAAGTTCATACTTTAAAAATAATTATTAAACACCTTATTTATGATTTAAACCCAAACAATCATCCCAAGGATTTATACTCAAATATAAGTTATCACATATTTATATATAATCACCTCATATTGAACATTACTTATAAGATATTTGAATGAAGTTTTTCTTGAGTTTACAATCCATAAGCAAGAAACATAATGTGTGTTAATTTTACTGTTCTATTAATATCCTATTTTGATGAAAGTAAAGCTAAGAATACTTTAGGAATAATACATAAATGTAAATTAAATCTTATAATTATGATCTCATCATAATCTCAAATCTACAGTAATTATTTCAAGGATTTTACCATTAACATTAAACGTCATAAATAATTAATAAAATACATAAAAATAAAGAATGTCTTTATTAATTAAAATAATAATATCATACAAAAATGCAACCAACCAATTGACTATAAGGGCATAATCTAACATATTCAAATTCAAAGAAAAGCAAGAAGAAAGAATTAAGAGATAGTTAACTTTATAATTATAAAAAAATTAGTTAAACATGAGATTGTAATCTTTTAAATACAAATTCTTATAAGATTAAATTAGTCAGATCATTTGCTCTTAAACATAATAACTTATTGATTGATGACTTCATATACTATTAGACTCTTTAAAATAAATAAACTCAATAATCTAAACATAGTAAGAGTGATGCAAGGTATTCTCCAAAAATGAGCTTTCAGCTCTGATTGAGAAGAGTGAATAAGGAAGAGAGAAGAGGAAGAAAGAAAGAGAAGAGAAAAGAAAGAAAGAGAGAAAAGAATCTTGTGCTGAATGTATTATTTCATGATCATCATGTACATATAACATTGTATTTATACGATGAATGAACGGTTAGGATTTTATCTAGTTATTTCATTTCTAATCAATTATGTTATTCCTAACTTCTTTTAGTGTGAATTTAACATTCAATTGTACAATTTAACTGACTTCAATTAACATTACAACAACTATATAACACCACTCCCGTATTTGAATCCCTTGTCCAATTAAGGGAAAATTTGGAAACCCTAATTAAAGTCCATGAGCAAATTCTTAAGTGACATTTGCTAGTAAGGAGTTGGATTAATGGATTAACAATTATGTGGCTCTAACATTACTCCTTTTTACTATGCGGTTGTCTATATCACAATGTTAAATGAGTGGTTTGTATGATGACATTGTTGCGTCTTAAAGAGGTGATGTTTTAGTAATTAAGTTATAACTTCATTATCATATAGGAGGATGTCAATAGCTTCCGCTAATGAATCTCTTGTAAAATATAGTAGACGCAACAGTTGTGAAAACCATATAAATATTAGAACATTGTGAAATTAAAAGAAGTGTGGTATAAGGTGTTGTACCATAATTCCACTAATGAAATCCAGCAACACTAGCTTTTTGGTAAGTCACATGTCATACAACGAAGGTACAATTCCATATAACAATTTACCATCTTAAATTGACCTTTAGTTTGAGGATGGTAGGAAGATGAATGCTTCAAGTTAAGAACTCCTGCCAGAAATTGCTCATGAATATTGGATCCATATCGCTAACAATGGACATTGGAAATCCAAACAGCTTATAAACATTATATTAGAAAAGTTGAATTATAGTAGCAGCTGTATAGGGATATGAAGAGGAATGAAATGGACATACTTAGTAAACTTGTCAACCACCACAAGTATTATGTCATTGCCTTTGGACTTTGGAAGACCTTCAATTAAATCCATATTGATGTTTATGAATATGGATTGAGGCAAGGGTAATGGTTAAAGTAAACCAAGTAATGCCATATTCTCTAGTTTATAGTGTTGATAGGTGTTACAAATGAATTCCCTAACTAAGTTCCACATGCCTTTCAAATACAAAATATCCTGTGATAAGTGGTATGGATGTTAAAATGCCCTCCAAAGACACTGCCATGAAACTATTTTAACATCTAATTTTAAAGTTCAGAATCATGTTTGACTACCAACCTTCCTTTCTATAATAGTCTATCATTTGGCCATAAATAGTTATAAAATGTCTTTACTTATTGTAGGAGATGAATGATTGTAGTTGATCATTTTGCTAAGATGCCTTGATTAGATAAGAGATCTATAGAGAAAACAAATAAGGATTGTATAGTATCTAGGTTTATAACTACCCCTTATGAGATATATAATGATTTAGATACTATGTATAATCCACATCAAAGTTATATTTACTGAGCTTTACAAATAAAGAGTATTGCACTAGCAACTGAAATACTTTAGTAAGATGTTCAACATGTTCATTCATGTCAAGACTATAAAACATTATATTATCAAAGAAAACTAGCAAATATTTCCTCAAATAAGGTTTGAAAACCTCATTCATAAGGCTCTAAAAAATTGATGGTGCATTAGTAAGACCAAAAAGCATTACAAGGAACTCATAATAGCCTATATGTATGTTGAATGCAGTTTTTTAAGCATCATATAAATGCAATCTAATCTAGTGATAACCAGACCTTAAATCTAGTGTAGAGAATATTAAGGCTACATTTAATTCCTCTAGTAACTCCTTAATAACATGGATAGGGAATTTATCTTATACAGTTAAGTTGTTTAAGCTTTTCTCATCAATGCACAGTCTCTATATATTGTCTTTCTTTTTAATTAAAACAATATAAGAGGAAAAGGGAGAGTTACTAACTTGTATATCATTTGCATCTAAAAGCTTTTGGATCATTTTTTCAATAACATCTTTCTTCAGTGCTTCACAATTATAAGGCCAAATGTGTATTGGCTGAACTCCTTCTTTTAGAATAATCTTATAATTATGATATCTTTAAGGAGGTAAAGTCTTAGGTTTTTAGAAGATAACTATGAATCTTGATAACACTTTTAATATTACCTCATGTAAAGTACTTGCCACTGTTACTAAATCTACTTCAACTAAATGGAGGGAAGTTATAGAAGATTTGGGTTGTAAGGTAATGACATAGCATTGTGTCAATGATAGTTGAGAGTTTTTACTCAATAACTTCTGCATATTCTTATTAGTAATAAATTGACATTAATTATCAGGTTCTCCTTTCAATATATACTAATGATTCTCTGATTGAAACTTCATTTGTAATTACTTAAAATTCCAAATAATGTCCCTCTAATTTAGATAACCATTAGATTCCTAACAACATATCATAATTGTTTAATGGCAATATTGTGAAGCCTTGGCTATAGTTACTTTAAGATTAACAATGAGTTATAATGTATACCCTAATTGCTTTGCTATTTTGATATCCATGAAGTTATATGTGCTTTTGGAATCTGTTAGGAGAAACAATGTTTTATCTCTACACACCCCCTTTCATCCTTATGGTTTAGTAGTTGTAAATTCTATTGATAGCATAGAATGATAATTGTAGGGCTATTGCAACATTTATTACTAAGCAAGCACCCACTTCATTTTCATCTACATCCTCTACTTCCTCAAAATCATCGCTCTCAACTTGTAGCATATACAAATGCATTTTCTTACTTGTGTTCAGGAATAAATTTCTCATCACACTAAAAATAAAGTCGTTTTTGTCTCCTTTTGTTAATTTCTCTACTTGTTAAACTCTTAGTGTAACTTACATTTGCATTTGTATTGCTAACTGTATTGCTAAAACTAGGCAGTGCCAGCATATTGATTTAGGGGCATTAAGATTCATGTTGGGGTTAACAATTGTTCTAGCTACTGCTCCTTGTTGAATCTTGCTTCCCCACCTTAAAACTTACCACTATTATACATAGTTCCTTTTGGACTAAGGCACATTTTAAAACTTAGCCAGGGCATAAGTAAGTTATAAGGTGGTTGGGTTAAATATCCTTACTAACATTTCTATTTAGCCTACCCAAAAAATAACTAATTTCTTGGGTTTTGTTTATATCCATTTTGCTAAGCTTTATGTCAAATTCATTAAGGTACTATTGGAGAGAGCCAACTTGTTTCAGTTTTTTTATTTCAAAAACTAGATCTATAAATACTTGTTCCTTAAACATTACTAACAATGCCTCCATAAATTCTCCCTAAGGAATAATCTTTCTTCTTTCCTTTGTTTTAAAAAATGACTTGTACTAGTTAAAAGCTTTTTTATCCAAGTGAATAGAAGCCAACTTTACTTTAGAAACTTCTAATGTATGATCAATTTCAAAGAATTGTTTCACCTTATAAAACCTATTACAATTGAGGAAATTTTAGCTTTATGTATTGACTGTTACCATTATAAAACATTCTCATCCCTAAAATTTCATTATAGTTGCTAATAGATTGTTGCTGCTGAGACTAAGATTCCACCTTTGTAGTTTGGAAAGCAATTCCTATATTCATCATCTTGATATCTTCCATATCTTTGTTATTTTACTCCTTTATTTCCTCAACTGCCTTGCTATGTTTCTTATAAGTTTCCCTAATAAGATTCTCAAGATCTTTGAGATCTTGCCTTTTGTTATTATTTGCCATTGTCAGGAGTATGCATTAATACCAATGTACTAGTTATTCTCAAATATAAAGCTTATAGTGTTGATTGAGAAAAGTAGATAAGAAAAAGAGAAGAGGAAGAAAAATAGAGAAAAGAAAAGAGAGAGATAGAGAGAAAAGAATCTTAAGCTGAATGTATTATTTCATGATCATCGTGTACATCTATCATTCTATTTATAAAATGAATGAATCCTTAGGATTTTATATAGTTATTTCATACCTAACCAATTATGTTATTCCTAACTTCCTTTGCATGAGTTTAACATTCAGTTGCATGTTTTAATGAAATTCAACTAATACTATAATATTTATATAACAAATTATATACTTTTGTTTATTATATTTCATTTTTATAATTCAAAAAGGGAGGGTGGAAGAGTTTGGCGATATTAAATTTAGGGAAAGTGATAACGTTTAAGCGGAGTGATGAAATTTATAGGGAGTGATTATTTTGTCATTTTTGTATTTCTTATGCTTTATGTGATATGCTTGAGTAAATTTATATTATCTACATGTTTGGTTATTTCTTTGAATATTTATTTTTTTCTTGATATTTAATTATATTTTTTGCATGAATTAAGGGGGATCTAATCATTATCTTGATAACTGTTTGTATGCTTAACTTTATCATTATTTCTAATATCATAAATGTTTTGTCATTGTAAAAAAGAGGGAGATAAATGAACTAAGGGAGGTTCTAATTTATGTTTTGATGATAACAAAACATAATTACTACTAATTTATTTATCATTTTGATGAAAAGCAATATTGGAAAAAAATGTAGCTATAAACTCAAGAAGATAGCGTATAAAGTTGAAAAAGAAAAGTTAAAGTTTACAACCAATAAAATGAAGAACAAAAGAAGATCAACACTCATCAAGGTCATTTTACATTTTGTATTACTATTTTTAAGCTCACCTTATTAATTTTATGATCCAAAAGGCTCACCACGTATAATTATTTCATCTTATTTTATTACCCGAGTCTTTACATTCATCAAAAGGCATTAAATCTTTTTATTTTAATATAAAAGCCTTTTGATCTTTCAAATAATTTTTGGAAAAAAATTTCAAAAGTGTTCTAATCACATTTGGATTTAAAAAATTGGTTTTAAACATTTAAAGTTGTTAAAATCATGTTTTAGGGGTGATTAGTCGACCCATATAAGTTAGTGGTTAACTAATATAAATTAGGATTATTAAATTTGATGTACAAAGAGTTTATAGCAATATTGGTTGACGTATTGGTCCACCAATGTACCATATTGGTCAACCAATATGTGTATTAGTTGACCAGTGTCAAATGGTTGGTGAATCTGGTGTTATAAATGCATACTAGTCGACCAATATACTATATTGGTCAATCAATGCATTGCATATAGTGGTTATAAAGACTAGTTCTTAGCTTTAATGGCTATTGTAGGTCCTAATACACTATAAATATGTGTTTTATTATTGGTTTTATAATCAAGAAGGTTTTGGGTGTTGTATACACAAATTTCAAAGAGTTTTTTTAATTAATTGATCATCATTGTGTCATATTTGTATGAGTGAGCCATTTTAGAGTTATCAAGTGAATAAGTAAGATATTGTTCTAAGTGGGATTAAGGTTCCTTTTCACCTTAGAAGGAGATTGTAAAAAGGGTTCTTTTTTACCTTGAAGAAAGAATGAAAAGGAGGTTCCTATTTTTCAAAATAAAAGATTGTACAAAAGTTATTCTTCGCCTTAAAAGAATAATTATAGTGAAAATATAAAAGGAGTCTTGGAAGTAGACGTAGGCAAGAATTGTTTATCAAACCACTATAAATCGGTTTGTGTTTCTCCTCCCTTACTCTTTCCTTTATTGTTTACAAGTATAATTAAATTCATTTACTTTCATTTCATTCTTAAATTTGTGATAATTTACAGATATTGTTCTATAAGTTAGTATACTTTAATTAAAATATTTAATTCACCTAATTCACCCCCTCTTTAGTGGCATTAGGAAATAATAAATTTGTTATGGTTATGGATTTATATTGGATAGTTTTATTGTATAAGTAGTAATATAAGTTATTTCTTATTTAAATAAAGATGCAAATTTATGGCATACTAAACTATGGCACATTGCTTAAAATTGAATAAGTTGATTAGCTAAAGAAGGCCTCTTGGGTGATTTATATCAAGTAGATCTACCTATTTATAAATATTGTCTAATTGATAAATAATGAGAAACTTATAATGTATTTGATAAAATAGTGAGAAAATCATTTAAAAAATGAATATGAGCTTATAATCCATTTCAATTAACCTATTCAAACATCTATAGCCTAATAAATTATGAGAGCAAGAAATGTGGTTGTATATTTCATCACATTATATAAATAATTATACCCATTATGGTTTCATGTTTAATTGATTTCTCACAAATCGAAAGTATAAAATTGTTTTATAACATATATTAATTTGATGGAGAATCAGTTAGACAAGAAAATAAAACTATTAACAATTGATCAAGTATAATTACATTTGTCCAATAAGTTTAAGATGTTCTATGATAAAAAAAGAATAGAAAGATAATTAGCTATTCATCAAACCCACAATAAATTATTGCTATAAAAAGACAAAATCAAAACATTTTGAAATGAATAGGTTCATGAGGACATAAGTAAATTTAGATATCAACTATTATAATGATACATTAGTCACTTATATACTTAATCGAGTCATCGCACAATCAGTTATAAACATTCCTTTTGAGTTATGGAAATGTAGAAAACCTAATATGATAACTTTAGGCCTAGAAGGGTTTGATGTTTACGTTTATGATCTCTCTTACAAATATGGGAAACTAGGCTCAAAAGTTAAGAAAGGTATCTTTATTAAATATTTTAAACATTTCAAAAGATATGTGTTTGTTGGTGAATAGGATAATTAAGAAATAAGTTTGAATCATGAGATGTCACATATTAAAAAAAACTTTCAAAAGTAAATGAAATATGAAAAGACATATTTACATAAAATTATTGACCAAAATGATTCTATTACATTGAATTAGGAAGATGGACATTGTCTGAGTGGGAGCAATCTAACAAATAATTGATTCAAAATCAATTTATATTGCAATCTAATGGGACCTTACCTATTATACATGATTTAAGTAATACTAATTAAAAAATTGATGAATATGTATCTTATAAATCTCATTTATATAGAAGTAATCATACAATAATTCCCTGATTTTTTAAAATAGAAGGAAAATTTCACATGTTTATCCTATAAGAAAAGGATGATGCAAGGAATATAAATGAGACTCTTAATGGTCTTGTTAAAGAAGAATGGATGAAAGCAATGAAGGAGTAAATGACTTCTTTAAGCTTTAATTAAGTATGGCAACTTGGTTGATCTCCTAAATGGGCAAAAAGATATTATAAATAAATAAGTTATCAACATAAAGCAAAAGGTTGATGGTGGTATCGATATGTATAAATCACACCTCGTGGCAAAAGAATATACATAATATGAGAGAAGTAATTGTGAAGAGACATTTTTATTAGTAGTAAGGTTTGCTTCAATTCATTAAATATTAGCTATGATAGCAAGCTCGGATATTGACTTATATTATATTGACAGCTTTCTAAATAGAGAATTAGAAGAAATGTACATAAAACAACCTATAGGTTTCATTGAGACAAGATATAAACATAAAGTATGTAGATTATTGAAATCAATTTATAACTTGAAGTGATCCTCAATATAGTAGTACATTCACTTCAAAACATAATTATTTTGTATTAGTTTCATATGATTGAGGGCCAACCTTGAAGCAATTGGTAAGGTTACTCATTTGTGGTCAAAAGGTCATAGGTTCAAGTCACTGAAACGGGCTCTTTGTAAAATGCAAAGGAAAGGCTACGTACAATTGTTGTCCCTCCTTCAACTCCCATAAAGTGACGAGCCTTGTGCAACGGGGTTGTTGTTGTTGTTGTTGTTGTTGTTGTTGTTGTTGTGTTTCATATGATTAATGAAGACCACTATGTGACCATTAAAATATTTAAAGATAAATTTATCATTTTATCTTTATATATGGATGATATTTTAATTACTTGTAATGCCTATAAGTTTATTAAGTAAATGAAAGACTAGCTTCCATCCAAATTTGAGATAAAAGACATGAGCGAAGTTGTATATATTCTTAAAGTAAAGATTTCAATATATTGTGTTTCATATGATATGACATACACATACACGTGAAAATAGGTATTTTGCACATGAAAATAATTGTACATGCATTCATTGACATTCCGGGTATAATTGATTTATATATATGGAATGTGATTTTATTGAGAATTGTAGTTTATTTGTATTGAAAATTGATTTGGAGAGTGTATTGAGTGATTTAGAATTTTTGGTGAATTTTAGGAAAATTTTCCGAAAATGTTGATTATTACTGGACAAGAAAAAAAATGACAATTGGAGAGTAAATTGATGAATGGAAATAGAAATAAGAATTTTTTATGTTGAAGAAATGTGATAAATGATTGTGGGAATTATTAAGATAATGATATCGAAAATTTTGGAGACTTTTGGAGTAAAATTTGAAGATGACTAGACTAGTTTTTTAGAAAAAACTAGTTTAAGCCTTAGAAGTTGGATAAGTGACAAGTGTCACTTATTTAGTTTTGTTATATTATTTGATTAAGTTAGAAAGACTTAGTCACGTTTCTTTTAAACTTGAAAGACTAAGTTATTGTTATTTCTTGACTTAGTTCTCTTTTTCGTAGCTTCTTCTTCAGTGATTTTTCTTAACTCACTGAACCTTCTCTAAAGAGGAACCTTATTTCCATCTACCCTTTTTCTACTCCCATTTTGTTGTCTATTTCTTTTGCCTCAAGAAAAACCTAACCCAAACCACCTTCAAGATGATGTACGAGGTTGAATGAGAGTTAGGGCTTCTTGGAGTTTTTGAAGGTTTTGGAGTTTTATCAAGTAAGTACATGTAAATCCTTATAAGTTATGGTTATATGAGATAAATTTGGTGATTTAGTTGTCATTAAATGATCATGTGAAAATGGACATTTTTCATGTATACCGAGGATACAAGAAGAGTTTATTGATATTTTTGATTGTGTGTTTTGATGATCATTATGTTATAAGGTAGTGTGGAGATGATTTTTGGAGTTGACAGATCAATAAAAATGTGCATGAGAGGAGTGCAGAAATTCATACAAGTTGATTAATATATATACTTTGTTTTTTTCACTGTTGATGTACATGAATAGTTATGAGTGTTTAAAATGAATTTAGAGTTAAGAAAGAGGTGTATGGTGATGTGTGGAGATGAGAAAGATTGATTTAAAATGAAAGTTTGAGGAAAAAATGAAGAGAATGCAGAAATTGAATATGCAGAAAAATGATAGTGAAATAGTGCAGAAAATGGACACATGCGTGAGTGAGGATTGAATTTTTGATGTTTGTGTTTTAATCTTGGGTTTTGATTGTTTTTGATTTGTTATGTTATGTTGAACTGATAGGGGAGTAGAAATGTGAGAGTATAAATTAGAAATGTTAGAAAAAAGAAAAGAAGAAGATGAACAATACGAAGAAAAATATAAAGGAAAGTGCAGGACATGAAGATATACATGAAAGATTTTCTGGTTTTTGATATTTGGTGTTGATTTTTTGTTTTAATTTGCTTATGAGTATGTTGACTTAAATGAGAGTCGAAAATGAGTAGAAAATAAGAGTGGAATCAAGTTAGAGAAGTTGGTTTAAGAGAAAGAAAAGGAGAAGAAGAGAAGAAGAGCTAAAGATTTGGATGAAAGAAGGAAAAGGCACGATTGTGCCTCAGCATGATCGTGACATTTCTGAGCAATCTTGCGAGTCATGATCGTGCTAAAGCACGATTGTGACATCGTAGAAGAACTTGGAGACTCAGGAGCACGATTGTAACTCCGAAGCTCTTTTTAAGGGGGACTGTTTCAAACATCCTTTGATCTTTTGTCCATATCTTCTTCTCCTAACCTCTAAATGACCTGGGATTTGAACCAACAGATTCAAAAACATGTTGTTCTACATCTCCACTAAAAATTATAACCATCTGAAATCATTTGGGAGAGATTGAGTGATAATTTGAGACGAAATTGATGAGGAGTTCTGGAATTTCATAAATGGAGTATTTTCAGTGAACATGCTTTGGTATTTTGACAATATCTTGATCTGTATGTATCCAAATGAAATAATTTTTCATTTGTAGTAAACTAAAGAAATAGGGATACAAATTGTCTGAAGAAATAGAATTTTAATTCTGTCTCTAAGAATTTCAATTTTTGGATGGAAGTTATGTTGGACCCCGTTTCTGGAGCCCAACATTCAGAGTCATCATGAGACGTGAGCGTGCATATTACCTTGAGGGTTATTTCTATGAACCTGTATTAGCCATATCCCACAAGAGTGGTGTGCCCACACCAGTCAATCACCAAAATCATAATTGACTTCTTCAACACAATTGTAGCTCCCAAAACTCTAGTTAAATTTGAAGCAAGAACTATCTCAAATGGAACTCTATAGAAGAAGTTATGCTTAAAAAGCGAAAGTATGTTTACACCCTAGTCGTGCTCTCTAAACCGACCCCACACTATCTTTTCATCAATCTTTTTTTTATAGGGATAGAAGAATGTGTTAGGAAACCATCGCTTCAAAAATCACTTCATTTGGTGGTCGGATGATAAAGTTATGGACAAAAGATTTAAACAATGTTTATATCCTCAATCATATTGTAACTATCTTGGAAGAATGGCATAAGGCGCATTATGTGCCTCATCCAGTATTTCATTCTTTGCTTCCTTGACATTTAGGATACAAAGTCTGTTTCCTATAACTATAAGTCCATTATCCCTCACTACCACCTCAGATTTCTTACCATTCTTAATTTCTTCTCGGAGCTTCCTCAATTCATCTTATGCTTGTAACTCACTAACCTTCTCTCTGAGTATCGGTCTCACTCTAAAGGTAGCAACAATACAATCAGGTTCCTCCTGCTTCAAACTTATCCTAAGCTTAGCCATCTCTTCC
>JAOQML010158788.1:0-13627 GCA_027568935.1 Erythroxylum urbanii | reverse complement strand
CCACCCTCGAGGGGCACGGACTCGGGTATCACCATCGATATCGGGTTCGGGTCCAGCGGGAGTGGGGTGTTACAGTTGGTATATCATCCCACTTTCTTTATGATTTAGCCCATTAACTTGTCACATCACCTTTGATCTTCATCCAAAAGTTAAGGCCAACAAAGTTCCTAGCCAATATGCACATGATTCGACCAGTGCACACCCATGGTCTAGTCTGTTCATCTATGGTCCGTCATTTGAGCACAAAATCATTCTTATCCCCACTAAGAGCTTCCAATGCAAGTCCAACTTACCAAGTTAAGCCAATCAATGCCCCATGATCAGTTAAAGTTAGCTAAAACTTGAACCATGCTTGATCTCACTTGGCTAACTAACCTTGGTTCCTTTGGCATGCCTTCATCATTCCTAATCTTTGCTAGAGGTTGGCCGGGACTTACCAATGACTAGCAAAATGGTCCTTCATATGTTAAGGGGATAAAAAACCACCTCATTAGATGAATGTGATGCCCTCGTTAAAACAAATTGAAGGTAATTGTTTAGCTAATCCTCGAATCGTTACAAAGTTGTGTCCTTCTTGCAAGTAGCTTCTGAGATTGGTTTGTTCTACCATTGGATCAAGAATTTTGTTCTCTGATTCTTCTTGTATTGCCCCATTATTCGACGATCCAAAATCTTCTCAATTTGATTATTGAAATTTTTTCTTACAATCGGTGGAGCCTTTTTTACTTGACTCTTACTCGTATTTATAACGTCTTTATGATATGGTTTAAGGACACTAACATGAAAATTTAGATGTACTTTTAACGGTTTGGGTAAATTAAGTCAATATGTCATTTTGCTAATCTTTCTAAGGATTTCAAATGGCACTTCAAACTTTGGTACTAAGCCTCAGTGCAACTGTTTGCTACTAATTTTCTTCTAAATATAAGGAATAAGTTTAAGAAGTACCTTATCCCTAATTTCAAATTCAAATGGCATTATTAGTTGGTCCGCATGCTTCTTCATCCTTTTGGAAGCTTTTCGAAGAATGCCCCTAGCTTTGTTCAACAATTCCTATTTCTCCCTCTAAAATTGACAAGCAACTGGGCATTTTTCTCCCAACTTTGTTATGTTATCTCGAATAGAGTAAGGAGTTGTTGTCCCAAAACAATCTTAAAGGGACAATTCTCCGTAGCTGAGGATCTATGTAAGTTATAATAAAATTGTGTAATGGCAAGTAAACTTAACCAATTCCATTAACTTACATTTACATAATGTCGCAAGTATTCCTTTAATAAGCCATTGATCTTCTTTATTTGGCCATTCATTTGTAAATGATTTGTAGTGTAAACGTTCAAGTCACACCCTATCATATTAAAAAGAGACATCCAAAATTGACTAGTAAATCGAGGTCTTATTCACTTACAATATTCTCCAAAACTCTAAAGTGCTTCACCAATTCTTATAGAAAAGTTGCACAACAACATTTAAGGGATATGAAGTTGAAGTAAACATAAAGAATGCATACTTGGAGAACCTACCAACTATCACCATGATTGAATCCATGTCGTTCACTTTTGGATATCTGCCAATGAAGTCAATCAAGATCAACATCTATGGTCTTTCTTAAATAGGCAAGGGCTGCAATAATTATGCCTCCTCCTTTCTTTCTTTTTAGCTTATCTAGTCAATAAACAAGGTAAGAAACTCTTATCACATGACTTTTTTATGGACAACTTAATTTAGACTTGGAAAAAAATTATTAGTAATATTGTCCATATAAGTGACGAACCTGATTCCCAACAAGTAAACTTGCCAAGCTTCAAGGCAATGTACTACTGCTAACATCTCCTTCTTATGGGTCAAGTATCGATGTTTGGCATTATTGAGCTTGCAACTTTCAAACGCAACAAGATGGCGTTATTACACTAAGACTCTACCAGTGGCTTTATTTGACATATGTTTGCACCTCAAAAGGGAGATTGAAATTAGGTAGTTTTAACAAAGGTTCAATTAAAATGGTAACTTTCAACTTCTTAAAGGCTTCTTAGTATGCCTCCTATAAGCACCACTTTTGCTTCTTTTTGAACAAATCAGTCAAGGGCATTATTTTCTTAGAGCATCTCATAATGAAGAGGCAATAGTAATTTACCAAGCCAAGAAAGCTCTAAAGTTCTTTCACCGTTTTTGGAACTTGTCAATCAGTATTTGCTGGTACCTTCTTACGATCCACCATACTTGACCTTTGCTTACTAAGTGTCCCAAAAATTTGAACTTTGATTGGGCAAACTCAAACTTTTCCATCTTCATAAAAATTTTATATTTTTGCAACTTCTTGAACATTTTCCTTAAGTGTTGTATATTTTTTACTATGTTAGTGGTATAGACCGCGATGAAGTCATCCAACAAGTCATATAATTCGTTATTTTGGAAAAATGTTATAGAGGCATTTGTCAAATCAAATGGCATGACAAAAAAAAAGTGATCCATAGTTACGCAAGTCATCTTTTGCTCATCACCCTCAATAATATACCATTTTCAATGCCCATTTTGCTAGCCTAACTTCATGATAAGTATAATTTTTGGGCTAACATTGGATATAAATATCTTTAATGTGTTGAAATTTTTATTTAAAATTAATGGACTTGTTTCTTAATTGTTATCAAGTGATTTTGAACACATGGGAGTTGAATTTGAATTAAAAAGAAGCAAGAAAAGCAAAGGCAATTTGATTTTCCAATTGGCTGAAAAGTTTTTGACTAAGCGTGGGCACGTGCAAAGGAAAAGTTTATCATCGGAGTCTGATTTGAAAGAAGATTCGATAGAATTAGGATTTTAATTATTTTCAGAATTAAGTTATTTTCCTTATGTGGGGATCTGCTACTTGATTTCGAGGGGGGGGTGTATCTGATCAAATAACTTTAAAAAGGGAGGACGACCCCCTGAAAACTTATCATTCACATTCTTGTTTTCTTTTTGAGAGAGTTTTTATTTATTTTTTTTGGAAAAAAGCCAAGATATGGAAACCAGACATTCTGTTATTCTTCTGTCAAGTTTCATCAATGTTATGGGTAGCTAAATCCTTCTTTTTGGTTGAAGCAAACCAACATTATCATCTAGTATGTGTGAGATTTTCTTAATAAAGTTTATTTCATTGACTAATATTAAGTGTCTTTCGTATTACTTTTCATGATTGAATTAATTGATCTCTAGGATGCGTAACTAGGAATTGATTGATTTAATTTAGAGCCAGATTAGTAGGATTTGACTTTCAGTTTTGCTAATCCTCAGTGGCAAATATGATTACCATCTTTTACTTTAAGGATTGGAAATTCTAAGAAAGATATTTTGGAAAAAAGTGCAGAACAAGTCAATGCCATGGGAGGATTTGCTGGGCAAACTCAAAGGAAATATGATCCATTCTTGAACACCTATAATCCGAGTTGTTGTGACTATCCAAATCTGCGTTATGGGAACTCTGAAGGACAACAAGCTACTTTAAATTTTAACAATATAGGCATCCTTATGTTCCTAGACAACATCAACAAATGGCACCCAATTCAAAAGATAAGTCCTCTTTAGAAGATATAGTTAAATCTTTGGCCATTAACACCATGACATTTTAACAAGATAATCAAGCTAGTATTCAAAATCTTGAAAATCAATTGAGCCAAATGACAACAACCATTAATCAATTAGAGGCATAAAATTTTGGAAAATTTCCTGCTCAAACATAAATCAATCCCAAGGAAAGTGCCAAAGTTGTCATGTTGTGGAGTGGTAAAGACTTGAAGGAACCTTCTCCAAAAATCTTTAAGATGGAAATAAAAGAAAAAGCAAGAAAGGAAGTAACCAACCAGTTAGAAAAGGACAAAGCAGAAAAACAAATTCATATTTGCAGAAATTGATTACGCCGCCCCCTTTTCCTAGTCGATTCACCAAAGCAAAGAAAAAGGAGCAAGAGAAAGAGATATTGGAGACTTTTTAAAAAGTCCAGGTAAATATTCCTTTGCTTGATGCCATTAAGCAAATTCCTCTTCATGCTAAATTTCTAAAGGAGCTTTGCACTTCGAAATGGAAATTAAAATTTGATGAGAAAGTACAATTAGGAGAGAATGTATTTGCAATACTTCAGAAGAAAAAGCTACCACCTAAATGTGAAGACCTAGGTATGTTCACTATTCCCTATAAAATTGTTGATTTAAGAATTGAAAAGGCTATGTTAGATTTGGGTGCATTAATAAATGTCGTGCATTATGATGTTTACAAGTCTTTAAACATAGGGCCCTCAAAGAGACTAATGTAGTGATTCAATTAGCGGATAGTTCAAATACTTATCCAAAGGATGTGATAGAGGATATTTTGGTTCAAGTGTAGGCGAAATGCTTTTTCCAGTTGATTTTTACATTTTGCATATGGGTAGTGAGGATGTATCCTCTTCAACTCCAATTTTATTTAGAAGACTATTCTTGAAAACCACTAGAACAAAATTTGATATTCATGATGGATCGTTGACTATAGAATTTGATGGTGAATTAATTAAATTCTATATAGAAAATGCCATAAAATTTTCAGATGATGAACAACCTGTTGTTTATGTGGATTTTATTGACATTTGGGTGTAAACAATTTCTTCCTTAAATGGAAGAGGTGAACTTGAGACAATTCTTGAAATCGAAGATGCATTATAGTGGTAGTGACTTACAGAGATGTTGGTGCCTAATAACAAACTCGAAGCCATGTTTTTCAATTAGGAGAAAACCAAGAAAATGATGAAGCAATTACCTTATGTAGAGTTATCCTGAAACAATTCAAAATTATTGCCTTAGTTGATTTAACTGCCCATATTGGAGCTGAAAAAATTGCCTAACCATCTAAAATACATATTTTTGGGTGAGCAAGGTACTTTACCTGTTATAATCTCAAATAAACTCACTCCTTTGTAGGAAGAACAACTGATTCAGGTGCTAAGACAAAACAAATAAGCCATTGGGTGGACATTAACTGATTGAAAAGGCATTAGTCCTACCATTTGTATGCACCGAATTTTGATTGAAGATGAAGCTAAGGAAGTAAGGCAACTTCAATGTCGTTTAAATTCACCCATAATGGAGGTGGTGAAAAAGGAAATCTTAAAGCTTATTGATGTTGGGATTATCTATCCTATTTCGAATAGCAATTGGGTAAGCCTGGTCTAGGTAGTTCTAAAGAAAACTAGGGTAACTGTGATAGAAAATAGTGACGGTGAGTTGACACCCACCCATGTTCAAAAATAGGTGGAGAGTGTGCATAGATTGTAGGAAGCCAAATTCGGTTACTAGAAATGATGATTTTTTACTTCCATTTATTGATCAAATGCTTGAAAGACTTGCAGGTAAATCTCATTGTTGTTGTCTAGATGGTTATTCAGGTTATCATCAAATTTTGGTTACACCAAAGGACCAAGAGAAAAAAACTTTCATATGTCCATTCAGTATCTTTACCTATCGAAGAATGCCATTTGGTTTGCGTAATGCACCAGTGACATTTCAAAGGTGTATGGTAATATTTTCTCTAATCTTGTGGAAGATTGCATGGAAGTTTTCATGGATGACTTTACAGGTTATGGAAACATGCATTATCAAACTTGAGAAAGTGCTTAAACATTGTATTGAGACTAATTAGGTTTTAAATAACGAAAATTTTCATTTTATGGTTGATCTAGGCATAATTTGGGTCATACAGTCTGTTCTAAGGGAATTGAGGTTGATAGGGCTAAGATAGATGTTATAAGATTTACTTTACCCTACGACTGTGCGAGAAGTTTGCTCTTTTCTTGGTCATGCAGGATTCTATCAGTGATTTATTAAAGATTTTTCGAAGATTGCTCAACCTATGTGTAGACTACTCCAAAAAGATGTGAAATTTGATTTTGATGAGCCATGCAAAATTACATTTGATGTACTAAAGAAACGACTCATTACAGCCCCAATAATTCAGCTACTGAGTGGGGCATTCCCTTTGAATTAATGTACGATGCATGGGATTATATCGTTGGAGTAGTTTTGGGTCAAAAAGTTGACAAAGTACCTCATGTCATTTACTATGCCTCCATGACACCTAACGATGCTCAAAAGAATTATTTCATGATGGAGAACGAATTCTTGGCTATAGTTTTTGGGTTGGAAAATTTTCGGTCTTACTTATAAGGTACACGAGTGATCATTTATTCATACCCTGTAGCTCTAAAATATTTAGTGACTAAGAAAGAAGCAAAACTAAGGTTGATTATGTGGATCTTACTCTTACAAGAATTTGAGTTGGAAATACGCTATAATAATGGAGGTAAAAATTTGGTGATTGATCGTCTCAACCGGATCACTCTAACCAATACATCTGATGTTTTCTAGTATGAATTTCCAAATGAAAGTGTCTTTACAATCCAATAGTTAATTCCATGGTATGTCGAAATATAAAATTTCTTGGTGACTAAGTCCTTACTTGGTGATTTATCTAGAACTGAAAAGGATAAAATTAGACGAGAGCCCAAATATTACACATGGGATGAACCTCATCTTTCGAAATTTTGTGCTAATCAAATTACGAGAAGGTGTGTTGCAGACGATGAAATTCCTTCCATATTAAATTTTTGTCATTCATCTGTGTGTGGGGGACACTTTGGCCTCAAAAGAATAGCTTGTAAAATTCTCAAATGTGGTTTATTTTAGCCCAAATTATTTTATGGTACTTACATGTTTTGTAAGTCTTGTAATCGTTGCTAATGAATAGGTAGTCTAGGACGAAGAGATCAAATGCCACTAACAAATATCCTAGTATGTGAAATTTTTGATATATGGGGAATTGACTTTATGGGTCCTTTTTCTTCATCTTTTGGTAAGACTTATATCATTTTAGCTGTGGATTATGTGTCGAAGTGGATAGAAGCGAAAGCTACTCATACAGATGATGATAAGGTTGTAGTCAATTTTGTCAATTCAAACATTTTTTTCAGGTATGGAATACCTCGAGCTATGATTAGCAATGGGGGAACTCAATTTTGCAATCAAATTGTTGGAATATTGATGAAGAAACATGGTGTTTCACATCGTATTTCGACTGCATATCATTCGAGATGAGTGGGCGACCTGAAGTCTCCAACAGGGAAATTAAATCAAATTTGGAAAAAGTTGTGAATCTGAATAGAAAAGATTAGAGCTTACGTCTAGATGATGCCTTGTGGGCGTATCAGACTGTTTACAAATCTCTAATAGGTATGTCGCTGTACATGTTAGTTTTCGGTAAACCTTTTCATTTGCCTGTGGAAATAGAACATAGAGCCCATTAAGTTGTGAAGCAATTAAGTATGGATTTGTTAGAGGTTGGTAATAATAGGAAGATGCAATTGCAAGAGTTAGAATAGATTTGTAATAAGGCTTACAAAAGTGTAAAAATTTGTAAGGACAAAACTAAAGCTTTTCACGATAAAATGATTTTAAGGAAGCAATTTTCAATAGGACAAAAAGTTTTTCTTTATCATTCAAAGCTTAAGTTATTTCTAGGAAATTTACGATCTTGATGGCTCAGACCATTGATTGTTGCTAATGTATTTTCTCATGGTGCGGTAGAAATTCAAAGTTTAGACACTTCCAAGGTGTTTAAGGTTAATGGACACCAACTGAAACCATACTATGAGAATTCTCCACTTAAGAATGTGGAAGAGATAAAGCTGGTAGCCCTAATCTATCTCTGATCAGGTAAGTCGATGAACACGTCCAGCTAACGACTTAAAAGAAGTGCATTTGGGGGCAACCTAAAAATTTCATATTCAATTTTATTTCTATTGTTCAATCTTTCTCATTTTCTAATTTTTTAATTTAATTTGTTTTTTTAGCTGTCAATTTTATTCCATTCTCTTTATTATTTTCACATGTCAATATTTTCAATTCTAGTTTAATAAAAAAATTAAAAAAATTTTCTCGCCACTGCAATTTTAGCCTTACACTTTCATTCACCCATTCCAATTTCATTCACCCACTCCAATTTCACCCACCCATTGCAAATTTATCCAACACCCATACCATTCTAACAAAAACCCCAAAAACTTTTACCCTCCTTACCACCGAAACCAACGCCACCACCAGTGCAAATTTTCGTTGGCTTTGTGCTCTTATTTTAGTGATTTTAGGTCTGTAAAATTCTAAAGCTTGGGACCATGTCATGCAAGAAGAATGACTCACGGCGATTAGCTTCACCAATCTCGACATTAGTCAACACTCAACCTCCATCAGATACCACAGTTGTGACACTGAGTCCCTCCATTCCTCCTATTTTTGAAATGGCCTAGGGTCTAACAACTCAAAATCGAACCCGAAAAGGTAAGCAAATCGAAAGGAGAAGCTAATGGAACTTATACAGTGGGGATTTTACTTCTTTTCAACTGCCAGAGGATAATCAGAGATTTTAACAATTGAGCCAATGAAAAATTTACCCATGTGAGTATGTTCTGACTGATACTCTTGATGCTTTACAAATTTGTAATTCCTTTGAGAAATTAGTTGGGAAATTTTGTTGGAATGCATTTGTTAAAGTTGACTATCCTACTTATGTTGAATTGACATGAGAATTTTACATCACCTTTTAATTTAATTCCCATGAAGAATTTGACATGTTTACCAAAGGAATTATTGAATTCAGACTTATGGGCCAGGAATTTGTGTTATCTATTGTTGAATTTAATGTTGCTATAGGTTTTATATCAGCCGATGACATTAAGAATGAACCATTTGTAAGTTCTAGTTGAGATTATCATACTAATTTTCGTGCTTTTGAACTGTGGACTCAATGTTCTATTGATCCTCAACCATATAATGCAATGCATCTAAGAGTTCATATTTAAAAAATCTTATTTTCAAAATCATACATCGATGCTTAACAACAATTTTTGGGTTGACGAGATTCTGCTGGTACACTTTCTAAGGTTGAATTTTATTTTTGTGGTGTATGGACAAACAAATTCCTGTTAATTTGAGTTTTTTGGTTTTTGACTCAATTTCAATCTATGTTAAACAAGAAATCCAAACCATTAATATTAAAGTCCTATATCACTCAATTGGCCATTAATTTGAAATTATTGGATCTTGAAAATACTGACATACTTGTGGCTTGTGCATAGAACCTTTGGATTTGGAATGTTTGTGTAGGATGAGCATCGTTGAAATAAGTCATGGGCGGTTATCTTTTACTTATCTGGGTCCAGTTGTCATTTCCAACCCACGTCTAACTACAAAGAGTCGGGTTGTCTCACCTACACCAAGTAGTAGCCAACCTCTTTAGGCTAACTTTAATGCTCGTCTGGCTCGACTTGAACACTAGATACACCGAATGGAGCAAAATTTTATAGCATATTAGGCACACCAAGGATTCCAAGCTCCTTACCTATCAATCCCATGACTTGGACGATCAACTTATAGAGAGGCTTTCTTTCCTCTTCTCTTTTTTATTTTAGCATCTTTTACTTTATATAATTACATTGGGATAATGTGTGGATTGGGTGTAGGGGTAGGGGTATGTTCCATATAACAGATATTTAGGAATCTTTGTTGAAAATTTTTGAATGCTTATTGACTTGTTTGCAATTAATTAGCCAATTTTGACACTTTTTATACTTCTATTTTTAATGACTTAATTAGTGCACATAACTTGAGTTAATTTTATTTTTAGGACAATATATGCCACTTAGTTAAGAAATACAAATGTATACACTTAGTCAAGGTTTGGTAATCATATGATTAAACATGGTATATAATTATAGTGAACTGCTTTAATCTGTGAGTTTTTAGGGCTAAAAGATTGAAACATTTTTATCAATCTGTATTTCTTTGATGTGTGATTATCTTCTAAGGTGAATTTTCTCTAGAACTTGTTTGGAATCGTCTTGAGATCACATTTATACATTTGTGCATAAAAATGATAAAGGCCCTCTTTGTTTTAAACCTTTAGCTTAAAAAGCCAACCTAATTCAATATCTTTTGTTAAACCTTTTGAGTTGGAGCCTTTTTCTTGATAAATCCATAATAAAAAACTAAAACCTTTAATATCTTCAGCCATCATAAATGTAAGTAGGCATTATAACCACATTTTATGTCAAACTTATTTGGAGAAATATGGAAGGCAAGGAAAAGAAAAAGATGAAAGGAAATTAAAGAGATTGAGACTTGAATTATGTGTTATATTGCTATCTCCTGATTTTAAATATCAATATATTTCAAAAAAAAGATAAAAGGAAAAAACAATAGTGAAAAAGAAATTATAGAGTGTAATATATCTCCATACAGAATGAATTTGTTAACTCCTTCGTGATTGAAATTGTGTCTTCATAAGTGGTTAGATGCTTTGCTATTGTTTATGATTTTTTCCCATTCTGTTTATCAATCCTTACCTTCACCTATAGTCCAATACAATCTTGAATAAAGCCCTTTTGATTTGTGCATGTTTATAATTCAAGTGGTGAAAAGTTCGTTTAAAAGCAAGCATATGGTAGAATATTTTCATTAGAAGAATTTAAGTGAAATACTGAACCAATAAACACTTAAGTGATTTGAGCGAAATTCGATCTGTGAGAGTTTGCTATAATTATGAGCTAATTTTTTAAATATGCTTTGCCTTAAATTGACTTTATTTATATTTACTTGAATGATTAACTCTGGGTATTAATTGATTAAAAAATATTTAACTCTTAAAGTGTGCACTATTTACTGTTGCAAGACTTGGAATAAAGAAAGTTGATTAGGTGGCCAATTGATTGCAAATGTAGTTTGTCAAGGGCGACCAAAAGAATGGTGTGGGGGAATTTGATAAATTATTATTTTTGGGTTAACTTTGGATTAAATCTCTTTAATGTGTTGAAATTTTTATTTAAAATTAATTGATTTGTTTCTTAATTATTATCAGGTGATTTAGAACACATAGGAGTTGAATCAAAAAGATGTAAGAAAAGCAAAGGCAGTTCGAATTTTTAGCTGGCAGAAAAGTTTTTGACTAAGCTTGGGCACATGCAAAGGAAATGTTTTATCACCGGAGTCTGAATTGAAAGGAGATTCGATAGACTTAGGATTCTAATTATTTTGGGAATTAAGTTGTTTTCCTTATGTAGGGATCTGTTACATATTCGCGCCGCGGGGGGAGGGGGGTAGTCAAATAACTTTAAAAAGAGAGGATGACCCCCTTATGAAAACTTATCATTAACGTTCTTCTTTTCTTTTCGAGAGAGTTTTTCATTTTTTTGGAAAAAAAGGGAAGATATGGAGACCAAACGTTCTACTATTCTTTTGTCAAGTTTCATCACTGTCATGAGTAACTAAATCCTTCTTCTTGGTTGAAGGAAATCAATGTTATCATTAGGAATGTCAATGGGCTGGGCCAGCCCATGGTAGCCCGCAAGCCGGCCCATGGCCTAAAGAGATGGATAGGCCATTATTTTTTAAGGCTTTGGACAAATGATTGCCCATTTATTTTTTAAGAAAAAAATTTCAAAATGACGTCGTTTTGGAAAAAATGGGCAGGCCATGGGCCGAGCCGGGCTTGCCATCCCTAGTGATCATCTAGTATGTATGGGATTTTCTGAATAAAGTTTATTTCATTGAGTAATATTAAGTGTCTTTTATATTATTTTTCATGATTGAATTGATTGATCTTTAGGGTGTGCAACAAGGAATTTATTCATTTAATTCGTAGCCTGATTAGTAGGGTTTGACATTCAGTTTTGCTAATCCAAAGCGGTAAATAGGATTACCATATTTTACGTTAGGGATTAGAAATTCTACGAAAGATATTTATCTAGATTAAATACATATCATATTTGTATTGTCTTGCTTACTGATTCTCTTATTTCTTAAAGCTATTAATTAATCAAACTTATGATCGTATCTAAGTTGTTGGTTAATAAGAGTGATTAGAATACATGTTTCTATTCATTTAATCCTAAGAGAGAACACCATTCAATGAATATTTGTTAATAGGTTTAACTTTTTATCAATGATTCGTATTAGTTTCATAACGTAGGTGGATTGAAACCAAGGTTTGTTCATTAATTTTCTAGATTTGATTATTTCTGCTTATTTCTAATCTTTTGTCAATTTTAAATCCTTAAAATCACATTATTTAGACCCCCTAATTTGTTTTAGTTTTAACTCGTGAAACACTTACTAATAGATTCCTCGTGGGAACGATCTCAACTCTTCAGTAACTACATATATTATTATTAGAGTTGGTATTAACTTGGTTACAGGTGACATCATTACCACTTCATGAACACTGCCACCTTTGATAATCTATCCATCAAGTCTTAAACTAAAGAAATCAAATATTTGTTTTTGATAATTACCTTGTTCAAGGCCTAGTAGTCTATGCACATGTGTAAGGCTCTATATTACTTTTTTTGGACCAACATAAGAGCTCTATATGGGGTTTTAAATGGTTGGATCAACTCACTTCTAATAATTCACCAAGTTTCTTCTCTAACTCCATCAAATCTAACAGTGACATTATGTAAAGGACATAGGCAAGAGTAGTTACACTTGGCATCAACTTGATCTTATGATTGACTTTGTAACGAGAAAGGAGAGTCTTTGGTAACTCTTTAGGCATCACATCCTTGAATTCCCTTAATATTTTTCAACAACATTGGGGATTTCCATCACATGATCTTTGGTGATCTCCTACATTTTCACAAGTTATGTCTCTATGCTTTTCTTATGGCCTTTCTTAATGCTTATGGTAAAAACATCTGCAACCATTGTTGTTTTTTTCCATTGTTTCTCTATTAGATCTAAAAAATTTTATGTAATGAATTTTACTCATTTATTAGCATAATATCCTAAGATGTGGGTTTAACACCTCTTTCACTGCCTTGAGAAAGTTAATGTCTAAAATTAAGTCAAATTCATTGATGGTGTCACCATTATGTTACATTTCCTACACCAACTTTGCATGATCAATGGAATATTGTATATAGCTCCCATTACTACTTGTGCTTTTTCCATGAGATTTTTCATTTTTGTAGGGATCTTAATCAATTTTAAGCTTAATTTTATAATAATCTATTCCACAAAAAAATGGATGGTGCTCGTATCCTACATAGTCGTGAGCTCCTTTCTGTTAACATGTATCTTCATATACATTAACCTTTTAAAAAGACTTACTTTAGTACCTATTGCATTCATTAAGCAAATAGGATAAGCCTCATTTCCAAGTGATCACTTTCACCTTTCGTGTCTGCTATCAAAGCATTTGAATTTTCCTTCTTAGGCAATTACGGGTATAGTAAAGGTCGCTGTATAAGTGTAGCACCCCCTTACCATTGGGTACGCACTAGGACGTCTGCAGGTCATTCCGGTACATATCATTTGATAAGGGTGAGCTACGTGCGATCACTATATTCATTCCACATGGCATCATATCAATTTTACCAATGAAACAGTAATAGAAACCATAATATTTTTTTTAAATCAACTTCTTCCTCATTTCATTTATATAAATCAAAAGTTTACACATCTCTGTTACTGTCTGTACATCAATCCAACACCCTAGTACACAATGCTATGGGAAAGAGGAAAAAGTAGCAAATCTATCTAAGTCATCCAAAAGTCCCAGCTGACCGACCTGTGAGCCA
>JAOQML010158738.1:0-13631 GCA_027568935.1 Erythroxylum urbanii | reverse complement strand
TAGACTAAAACAATTCCTAATTCATAAATTCGAATTTATTTTCATGCATACTAATTTTAAAATAAAATAAAATAAAATAAAATAAAAAATCCTAAAAATGGGATCCAACAATTTTAGTATTAAATATTTGTATATGATATTGGCCATTCGTGTGCTAGGCACAACAGATTAAGCGACCTCCGTACCTTTAACGCTGGTACATAAAAGTCAAGTCCTTATAACAACACCATTCTACAGGGCTTGTGGGTGATTACACACCTAGAGGTCTGGTCATCGACAAGGTCATCACCTAGGGTTATGATGCTTTTGTCGACTGTAGTCTGGACTCACCATAGATGAAAATCAACCTAACACTGGGATTCGATGGGTGTACAGACTAATGGTGACACATATAACTATTTTGGCTTCTCGATAAGTTTTGATTTTGCATGTGATGCTTTTCTACTCTTGTGTACTAGAACTGGAGCCTATGTTCACTGAAAGAGTGATTAATAGGTTAGGCCTATGTGGTTCCTAACCAGTATGGGATGAGTCATAGACTAGGTCTCTTTGTTTCTATGTGATGCATATTCACTTCATAGGTGGTTACAGGTATGTTAGATGTGTAAAACCGTCCTTAGATTATTTAGACCATTTTGGTGTGTACCGGGTTCTGTTTTCGATATATGTCTTTTTCTCGCTCACTGAGTACATAGTGTACTAACCCCCTCCGGTTTCCAACCATACAGGTTAATTTGGTGACCTTGAAGCTCTAAGTGGTTTATACGATCTTTTGACATATTCGGGGCGTTACTGCTCGTGGGTAGTCTCTATTTTGTACTTTTTTTATATAGTAGCTCATGATTATGTTGATATGCTTTATAATTTTGTAAATTAATTCTTGACTATTTTATGGTTTGTAAATGACCTTATGTATGAACCTTTTGTATTGTCGTTAAGATTGCTCTTGAGTGGACTTAAAAGTCTAGAAGTTGTGGTAGAGTTTTAATGTGAATATGGAAGTGCATTTAAAACTGATGTACAGGTGTTTTAATTAGGTTTTGGGATTTTCAAAATACAGTCATTATGCTATCCAAATGTTTTTAAAGATAGTTAGTTAGCCTTGCATAGTCGGATTAAAGGTACCGTGAGTATCCTTAGCCTGGGTATGTGGCGGTTGTCATGTACCCAATGTGGTTGGCATCGAAATAGGGTTCATTTAACTTAAATACTAACTGACGTTTAGTTACACATAATCGAACATGAAATCAAATATACATTGAAAGAAAAACAAATAGAAAACAACAGGTTCGTAATTCTAAATCTCCTTAATTGTCTTCTATTAAGTATTCTTGTGATACAGATATATGATCTTGTATTTCGATGGATATATCGATGATTTCTTCGTGTTTTCCACTTCTTTCAATTAAAATTACCCCTTGAGAATGACATTATGTCTAGAAATCAACTCCCAAAGTCTCCTCCTTTTAATTGCCACTGAAAATGTCTTTTTTATCACAAAACTTAGGATTCTGGGAGGTGCACAGTCTCTTGTAAGGTTGTGCATCAGACCTTGCGTAATTGTAATTCACTGGACATCGCAAAAGTGCACAGTCACGGGAGCATGATCATGATGCACAGTTATGCATTCCTTTATATTTGTTGATTATTTGTTTTATACCGGGTTTTGGTCCGAATTGCTCTCCTTTAAGTCCATAAAGGCAATTATCACCTGTAAACACACTTGAAGCACATTAAGTACAAAATATACAACAAAAGTATAAAATATCAAGAAAAATATATCAAATATAGGCATAAAAGTATAAAATATAAATCCATCGTCAATTGAAACCTATCCATTTGTACTATACATCATCATATTCTATTGAATTAAATTAACATACAATTAGAATTAAGTTATCCTAAAATTAATTTCCTAAGTAATATTAATAATAATCATATTAATAATTGCATTGAAATCAAAAGCATATCTCTTTACACCCTCACTAAGATTTCACTCAATACACTTAAGTGTTTAGGGTAAAAAGCATCAGAACTCTCAATCAATGCATAGTAAAATTCTTACCATAGGCTTGCAGTAAAATCACATCTCCACCACTTATGTATAAACTAAAAAAAAATCGAAAGGTCTTTATAATTTTGTAATGAGGCCTAGGTAAGGTATAATTGGGATAATAAAAAGGGTTAAATTGAAGGAAATTTACTACATCATATAATTAAAGACTTGTTTATAGGTACACATAGGTCCTATTGCAAAACTAATGGTACTATATACTTATTTATTTTTATTTTTTATCTTTTTGTCTTTTTTTCACATTAAACATTTAGCACCACACTTCAAGAAATATTAGACCTTTCCAAAATTTCAAGTCTCGACAAGTAAATAATGTAAATAATCTTCAAGTTTCAAAATAATAAACAGGTCTTCAAAGAAAAATAGGATAAAGGTTAATACGTATATTTAGTGAATGGAAAATGCTAAGGCTTAACTTGGTTATTCCTAAAAGTAAATTTTTTAGTATGGTAATTTTCAAAGAAATAAGCTAAAACAAGTTGGTAAATATAAATGCCTTCATCATGTCAATATTTCTAATTTAACAAATATGGTCTCAACATACATAACAAAAGTAAGTTATATAATTATCCTACTGTGCAATGATGTCACACACATGAAAGAATAACAACTTAAAAAAATTTGAAAATTTGCTTTTCAGGCTCAACAGCTTACCAAAAAAATTGGTTATATATGTGTGTCAATAACATCCTCATTCAACTTGAAAATTTCAATGATTATGAAAAATATGACTTAGAAAAATAATTTTATTCTAACCATTATCCTTCTTCACAGTAATTCAAATCAATATTTAATAATAAAACACAGTATTAATGGACAGATTCAAGCAATTCAAGATGTTAGTCAATAAAATTTATAATCAAGATTATAATAAGCAAGAAGAAATCAATTAAAATTCAATAAACCCATCACCACACTTAAAGTTGTACATTGTCCTCAATGTACACAATATAAGCATTTATGAAAAGTGAGAGGGTTTAATAGTACTTTCCTGACTATGACCATTTCCTTGATTCTAATGCATCTAATACAAAACTAACATCCTTGCAAAATATTAAAAAAATGATAAAATAAAAAAGAAATAACAAAATAGAAAATAAAATCTTATACTAAGACAAAAACAAACACAAGATAATATTAAAATTGAAATAAAATTAAAACTAACTCATGGATTGCCTTTTATGCAACACTTCTTTAACATCATTAGCTTAACATAACCTGCATGTTTAATGTTACCCTGGATTAATAATTAGCAACTTGCTTTCACCCTATTTTCCACAAAGTGATTTCAGAGCCTGCAAGATAATAACAAGGACAAAATTGATTATATTAATAAAAACAATAAACTCTATTAATGCCCTTTTTAATGACAAATTGTTAAAAATGTAAGGAATAATAGAAGTCCCTATATCATCGACTAGCTCAAACAATTTGTCTTTAGGGAAATGAGAACCCTCCATACTTAAGGTCACTATTAACACCTCATCAATAGTTTCCTTACTTGATCCCTCTGTCAGTTCTTCCTCAACCTCCTCTATCTACTCTTCTTCCTGGATAGAGGTTTATGGCTCATCTTCTTCAATTACCTTCTGCTACTGCTATACTTTTTCTTTTTGGATGGAGACTTATTCTTCATTCAGAAGCTCTTCTTATAATGTCACTCCATCAATGAAGCCAACTCTTTCGTTTCCTTCACTCTCAAATTCTTGTCGCTCAACTTTTATGTCAAAATGGAGTTCCATTAATTTATTTGTAATACTAGCTTCCTCTTCCTTTTCTTCTATTTCGAGCTCATCTTCATTACTAAAGGTGATTACCATTTCAAATTCATTAGGATCTGTTTCATTAGGACTATGAAAACTCTCGAATGGTTTGTTAGATGATATCTCTGTCAATCGATCAATTTGATTCAACATATTTTGTATACAAGCCTCTATTTTCTAATGCCTCATGTTTGATTCTTGAATATACTCAATCATCATATTTTTAAGAGGAACAGTTACCTCCTCTCCTTTTTAAAATGTTTCTTCACTCATGAAAGCAACTGCTGTCTCTTCTTTACTCTCAGAAGGTTGGAAGTTCAAATTATACTCATCATATGTAGGTGAAGAAAATCTCTCATCGAATTCATATTAACTAGCTAATCTCTTGGCAAGGCATTTCATTATTTTATCTACAATACTTTCTTTTTCTTCTGGAAACTCTTTTTGAACTGTCCCTCCATTCATGAAGCCAACCCTTATCTTTTCTTCACTCTCGAATTTGTGTTGATCAACTTGCATTTCAGCAAGGATTGCCATTAATTTATCTTCCAAAGTTGGCTCATTACATAGAGATGCTTGGTTCCATAAATATCCATCCATCCATAATTATAAGAGTTGCTCCACTCTAAATCGTAATTGTTCTTGTATACTACACTATAAAGTTGATATGATAAGTTATTATTTTTGGGCTAACTTTGGACATAAATCTCTTTAATGTGTTGAAATTTTTATTTAAAATTAATGGACTTGTTTCTTAATTGTTATCAGGTGTTTTAAACAAATGGGAGTTGAATTTGAATTAAAAAGATGCAAGAAAAGCAAAGGTAATTCAAATTTCCAACTGGCAGAAAAGTTTTTGACTAAGCGTGGGCACGTGTAAAGGAAAAGTTTATCACTAGAATCTGATTTGGAAAGAGATTCAATAGACTTAGGATTCTATTTATTTTGGGAATCAAGTTGTTTTCTTTATGTGGGGATCTACTATCTGATTTTTTTTTTTAGGGAGGGGGGGCGGAGAGTGTATCTGATCAAATAACTTTAAAAAGGGAGGATAACCTCCCTTTAGGCATCTTATCATTCACGTCTTTTTTTGTCCTTTTATAGAGTCTTTCGTTTTTTTGGAAAAAGGATAGATATGAAGACCAGACATTCTGCTATTCTTCAAACAAGTTTCATCATTGTTATGAGTAGCTAAATCATTTTTCTTGGTTGAAGAAACTAACATTATCATCTAGTCTATGTGAGATTTTCTGAATAAAGTTTATTTCATTGACTAATATTAAGTGTGCTTTGGTATTACTTTTTATGATTGAGTTGATTAATCTCTAGGGTGCATAACTAGGAATTGATTGATTTAATTTATAGCCAGATTAATAGGATTTGACTTTTAATTTTGCTAATTCAAAGTGGCAAATAGGATTACCATCTTTTACATTAGGGATTGGAAATTCTATGAAAGATATTTATATAGACTAAATACATATCGTTTATGTATAGTCTTGCTCATTGATTCTCTTAGTTCTTAAAGTTATTAATTAATCAAACTTAAGATCATATCTAAGTTGTTGCTTAATAAGAGTGATTAGAATACATGTTTCTATTAATGTAATCTTAAGAGAGAACACTATTTAATCAGTATTTTTTAATGGACGTAATTTTGTATCGATGATTCATACTAGTTTGATAACGTAGATGACTCGAAACAAAGGTTTGTTCATTAATTTTCTAGATTTAGTTATTTCTGTTTAATTCTAATTTTTGTCAATATTATAATTCCTTAGAATCAAGGTATTTAAAATCCCTCTATTTGTTTTAGTTTTAACTTGTGAAACACTTACCAATAGATTCCTCATGGGAACGATCTTAACTCTTCACTAACTATATATTTCATTATTAAAGTTGGTATTAATTTGATTGCGGGTGAAAACATTACCAAATTTTGGCACCATTGTTGAGGATTTCTTGACTGTAAATGTATGTTACAAGAGTAGACAAAATAACATAGCTGTTATTTGATTCAGAGATAGAAAAGATAACCAAGAAGTTATAGAAACAGACAAAACAGAGACAACAAGTGCAGAAGAAAGAAAAGATGGCTGCAAATCATACCCTTTGTGAATTAGTTGCCCCTACAGACACTTAACAGCCCCATTGCATCCAATTTTCAAATTTAGGGGATAATAATACCTTTGATTGAATTTGATGGTGATTCATTTATTGCCAATTTTTCTAGGTCTACCAAGAGAGGATCCTTATAAGCATTTGAAGGAATTTGATGAGGTTTGTATGGGCATAAAGCCTATGAATGTGATTGAGGAAAAAATTAAATTAAGAGCCTTTCATTTTTTCTCAAAAATGATGCTCAAGTTTGGTTATATTACTCCGCTGGTGAAAATGTGCAGACATGGGCTGAACTGAAGAGACTATTTTTTGAAAAATATTTTTCAGTGTCAAGAGCTGCCAATATTAGAAAAGTAATTTGTGGAATCCGACAACACACGGGTGAGACACTATATAAATTTTGGGAAAGATTCAAGAAGTTTTGTACAAGCTACCCCCATCACCAAATAAACGATCAACTATTGATTCAATACTTCTATGAAGGATTTTTGCTTACAAACAGGAGTATGTTTGATGCTAAAAATGGTGGAGCTGTGGTTGAAAAAACACTGACAGCCGTAACAGATTTGATAGTAAACAAGGCTTCCAGTACACAACAATTTGGGATACATTCTGGCCATAGTTTAAATGAATGTATCAGCGTTGGAGAAGAGATTAGATGATCTTACATCTTTGGTGCGGCAACTTGAGGTCATAAAGAAAAAAGCAAAGACGTGTGGAATATGTTTAATGTTGGGACACTCTACTAACGCATGCCCGATTTTGCAAAAGGAAAGTCCAGAACAAGTCAAGGTCGTGGGAGGATTTGCTAGGCAAACTCAAAGGAAATATGATATATTTTCGAACACCAATAATCTGGGTTAGTGTGACCATCCAAATCTACATTATGGGAACTCTCACGGACAACATGCTACCTCAATTTTTAGTAATATAGGCAACCTTATGTTCTTAAACAACATCAATAAATGGCACCAAATTTCAAAGGTAAGTCCTCTTTAGAAAATATAGTTAAATCTTTGGCCATTAACACTGTGACATTTCAGTAAGAAACTCAAGCTAGTATTCAAAATCTTAAAAATCAATTGAGCCAAATGATAACAATTATTAACCAATTAGAGGCAAAACATTTTGGAAAATTTCTTGCTTGAATAGAAATCAATCATAAGCAAAGTGACAAAGCTGTCATTTTGCGGAGTGGTAAAGAATTGAAGGAATCTTCTCTAAAAATCTCCTAGAGGGAAATCAAAGAAAAAGTAAGAAAGGAAGTACCCAACCAACCAAAAATAAAAAAAGGAGAAAAAATATATTTAGATCTATAGAAATTTGTTGTGCTACCCCCTTTTCCTAGTCGATTTGCCAAAGAAAAGAAGCACGAACAAAAGAAAGAGATATTGGAGACTTTTATAAAAGTCCAGGTAAATATTCCTTTGCTTAATGCCATTAAACAAATCCCTCGTTATGCTAAATTTCTAAAGGAGCTCTACACTTCGAAATAAAAATTGAAATTTGATGAGAAAGTACAATTGGGAGAGAATGTATTTGCAATACTTTAAAAGAAAAAGCTACCACCTAAATGTCAAGACCCAGGCATGTTCACTAAAATTGGTGATTTAAGAATTGAAAAGGCTATGTTAGATTTGGGTGCATCAATAAATGTCATGCTTTATGATGTGTACAAGTCCTTACATATAGGGGCCCTTAAAGAGACTAATGAAGTAAATCAATTAGCAGATTGTTCGAATGCTTATCCAAAGGGCATGTTAGAGGATATTTTGGTCCAAGTAGGTGAAATGTTTTTTTTAGCTGATTTTTACATTTTATAGATGGGTAGTGAGGATGTATCTTCTTCAACTCCAATTTTATTTGGAAAGTCGTTCTTGAAAACTACTAGAACAAAAATTGATGTTCATGATGGATTTTTGATTATGGAATTTGATGGTGAATTAATTAAATTTAATATATACAATGCCATGAAATTTTCAGATAATGAGCAACCTGTTGTTTCTGTTGATTTTATTGACACTTGGGTGCAGAAAAATTCTTCCTTAAATGAAAGAGATGAACTTGAGACAATCTTTGAAATTGAAGATGCGCTGTAGTGGTAGGTATTTACAAGGATGTTGGTGCCCAATAACGAACTTGAAGCCATGTTTTGCAATTTGTAGAAAACCAAGCAAATGGTGAAACAATTACCTTAAATGGAGTTGTCTCGAAATAACTCCATGTTATTGTCTTCATTAATTCAACCACCCATATTTAAGTTGAAGAATTTGCTAACTATCCAAAATACATATTTTTGGGTAAGCAAGGTACCTTACTTATTATTATCTTAAATAAACTCACTCCTTTGTAGGAAGAACAATTGATTCAAGTGCTAAGACAATGCAAAGAAGCCATTATAAGGACAATAGCTGATTTAAAAGGCATTAGTCCCACCATTTGTACCCACCAAATTTTGATTAAAGGTGAAGCCAAAGAGGTGAAGCAACCCTAACATTGTTTAAATCCACCTATGATGGAGGTGCTGGAAAAGGAAATCTTAAAGCTTCTTGATGCTGAGATTATCTATCCCATTTCAGATAGCAATTGGGTAAGTCCAGTTTAAGTAATTCCAAAGAAAACTTGGGTAACTATAATAAAAAATAGTGATGGTGAGTTGATACCCACTTATGTTCAAAATGGGTGGAGAGTTTGCATAGATTATAGGAAGCTAAATTTAGTTACTGGAAAACATCATTTTTTGCTTCCATTTATTAGTCAAATGTTGAAATACTTCCAAGTAAATCTCACTACTGTTGTTTAGATGGTTATTCAGGTTATCATCAGATTTTGGTTGCATCAAAGGACCAAGAGAAAACAACTTTCACGTGTCCATTTAGCACCTCTACCTATCAAAGAATGCCATTTAGGTTATGTAATACACCAGAGACATTTCAAAGGTGTATAGTAAGTATTTTCCTTAATCTTGTGGAAGATTGTATGGAATTTTTCATGGATGATTTTATAGTTTATGGAGAATCTTTTGAAACATATATTATCAACCTTGAGAAAGTACTTAAATGTTGCATTGAGACTAATTTAGTTTTGAATTATGAAAAATGTCATTTTATGGTTGATCAAGGCATAATTTTGGGTTATACAGTCTCTTATAAAGGAATTGAGGTTGAGAACGCTAACATAGATGCTATAAGATATTTACCTTACCCTGTGACTGTGCGGTAAGTTCGCTCTTTTCTTGGTCATGCAGGATTCTGTCGACAATTTATTAAAGATTTTTCAAAGATTACTCAACCTATGTGTAGACTACTCAAAAAAGATGCGAAATTTGATTTTGATAAGCCATTCAATATTGCATTTGATGAACTAAAGGGACGACTCACTATAGCCCTAATAATTCGGCCACTAAAGTGGGGTATTCCCTTCAAATTAATGTGCGATGCATCGGATTACGCAGTTGGAGTAGTTTTGGGTTAAAAAGTGGACAAAGTACCTCATGTCATTTATTATGCCTCCATGACACTTAACGATGCTCAGAAGAATTATTCCATAACGGAGAAAGAATTTTTGGCTGTAGTTTTTGGGTTGGAAAAATTTTAGTCTTACTTATAGGGTACATAAGTGATCATTTATTCAGACCATGTGGCTTTGAAATAATTGGTGACTAAAAAGAAGTAAAACCAAGATTGATTCGATGGATCTTACTCCTACAAGAATTTGGGTTGGAAATACGTCATAAGAAGGGAATCAAAAATTTAGTGGCCTATTATCTCAGCTGGATCACTCCAACTAATACATCTAAAGTTTTCCAAGTTGGATTTCCAGATGAAAGTATCTTTGCAATCCAACAGGTAATTCCATAGTATGTTGATGTAGTAAATTTCTTGGTGACTAAGTCCTTACTTAGTGATTTATCTAGAGCTGAAAAGGATAAAATTAAACGAGAGGCTAAATATTATATATGGGATGAACCTCATCTTTGGAAATTTTGTGTTGATCAAATTATTAAAAGGTGTGTTGCAGATGATGAAATTCCTTCCATATTAAAAATTTTCCATTCATCTGTGTGTGGGGGACACTTTGGCCCCAAAAGAATAGCTCATAAAATTCTTGAATATGGTTTATTTTTGCCTAAATTATTTTATAATAGTTACATGTTTTATAAGTCTTGTGATTGTTTCCAAAGAACAGGTAGTCTGGGACGAAGAGATCAAATGCCACTTGCAAATTTCTTGGTATGTGAAAATTTTGTTATATGGGGAATTGACTTTATAGATCCTTGTTCTTCATTTTTTAGTAAGATTTAGATCATTTTAGTTATGGATTATGTGTCGAAATGGATAGAAGCAAAAGCTACTTATACAGATGATGCTAAGGTTGTAGTCAATTTTGTCAAATCTAACATTTTTGTTAGGTATAGAATATCTCGAGCTATGATTAGGAACTTATTTCTGCAATAAAATTATTGGAACATTGATGAAGAAACATGGGGTTTCATATAGTATTTCAACTCCATATGATTCGCAAACAAGTGGGAAGCTGAAGTCTCTAACTGGGAAATTAAATCAATTTTAAAAAAATGGTGAATCCGAACAGAAAAGATTGGAGCTTACATTTAGATGATGCCTTGTTGGCGTATCGGACTACTTATAAAACTCCAATAGGCATATTGCCATATAGTTTAGTTTTTGGTAAACCTTGGTTTTTGCCTGTGGAAATAGAACATAGAGCTTAATGGGCTGTGAAGCAGTTAAACATGGATCTAGTAGAGGTTGGTAACAATAGGAAGTTGCAATTACAAGAGTTAGAAAAGATCCGTAATGAGGCTTATGAAAATGTGAAAATTTATAAGGACAAAACTCAAGCTTTTCATAATAAAATGATTTTAAGGAAGCAATTTTTATTAGGATAAAAAGTTCTTCTTTATCATTCAAAGCTTAAGTTACTTCCAAGAAAATTACGATGTTGTTGGCTCAGACCATTTATTGTTACTAATGTATTTTCTCATGGTGTGGTACAAATTCAAAGTTTAGACACTTCCAAAGTGTTTAAGGTTAATGGACACTGCCTAAAACCATAATATGATAATTATCTAGTCAAGAATGTGGAAGAGATAGAGCTAATAACTCGCCCCTATCTATCTCTGGTTAGGTTAGTCGATAAACACGTCCAGCTAATGACTTAAAACAAGCGCATTTGGGGGCAACCCAAAAATTTCATGTTCAATTTTAATTCTATTTTTTAGTTTTTCTCTTTTTAAATTTTTTTAAATTTGTTTTGTTTTCAGCTGTCAATTTTATTCCATTCCCTTTAGTATTTTTCCATGTTAATATTTTCAATTCTAGTTTATTTAAAAATAAAAAATAAAAAGTTTTTTCCCGCCCAACCATGACATTTCACCCATTACATTCTCATTCGCCCACTCCAATTTCATTCACCCATTGCCAATTTTTCCAACACCCATATCGTTTCAATAAAAACCCACCAAAACCTTTAACCTCCTTACTAGTGTAACCAACGCCAACCACCAGTCCACATTTTTGTTGGCTTTGTGCTCTTATTTTGGTGATTTTAGATTTGTCAAGTTCTAAAGCTTGGGACCATGACACACAAGAAGAACGACTCATGCCATTTAGCTTCACCAATCCCAACGTTGGTTAACACCCAACCTCTATCGGATACTATAGTTGCAACGCTAATTCCCTCCATTCCTTCGATTTCTGAACAGACCCAAGGTCCTACAACTAGAAATCGAACCTGAAAAGGTAAGCAAATCAAGAGGAGAAGCTAATGGAACTCAGGAAGTGGGGATTTCACTACTTTTCAACCGCTAGAAGAAAGTCAGAGATTTCAACAATTGAGCCAATAAAAAATTTACCCATCTGATGACACTAAGCATGAACCATTTGTAAGTTCTAGTTGTGATTATTTTACTGATTTTCATATCTCTGAACTGTGGACTCGATGATCTATCGATCCTCAGCCATATAATGCCAGTGCATATAAGAATTCATATCTAAAAAAATCATGTTTTCAAAATCATATGTCCACTCTTAGCATACAATTTTTCAAGGAGTTGGGATTCTGCTGGTACACTTTCTAAGGTTGAATTTTATTTTTTGTGGTGCATGGACAAACAAATTCTTGTTAATTTGGGTTTTTGATTTCTGACTCAATTTCAATATGTGTTAAACAAGAAATCCAAACCATTAATATTAGGGTCCTATACCACTTAATTGTCCGTCAATTTGAAATTACTGGATCCTGAAAATATTGACATGCTTTTGGCTTGTGCCATAGAACTTTTGGATTTGGAATGTTTATGCAAGATGGGCATCGTTGAGATGAGTCATGGGAGGATATCCTTTACTTATCCGAGTCGGGTTGCCTCACCTACGTTAAGTAGTAGTCGACCTCCTCAGGCCAACTTGGATGCTTGTTTGGCTCAACTTGAACGCCAGATGCACAGAATAGAGAATATTGGGCACATCAAGGATTCCAACCTCCTTACCCACCAACCCTATATCTTAGGCGATCAACGTATAAAGAAGCTTTCTTTCCTCTTCTCTTTTCTATTTTAGCTTCTTTTAATTTAAATAATTACATTGGGGACAATGTATGGATTAGGTGTGGGGGTGGGGTATGTTCCATGTAACTGTTATTTACGAATCTTTGTTGAAAATATTTGAATGCTTATTGACTTGTTTGCAATTGATTAGCCAACTTTGACACGTTCTATACTTTCATTTTAATGACTTAATTAGTGCGCATAACTTGAGTTAATTTTATCTTTTTAGGACAATATATGCTACTTAGTTAAGAAATACAAGTTTATGCATTTAGTTAAGGTTTGGCAATCATACGATTAAACATGGTGTATAATTATGGTGAACCGTATTAACTTTTGAGTTTTTGGGCCTAAAAGATTGAAACATCTATATCAATTTGTATTTCTTTGATGTGTGATTTTATCTTCTAAGGTGAATTTTTCTTTAGAACTTGCTTGGAACCAACTTTATATCGCATATATACATTCGTGCATAAAAATGATAAAGGCTTTCTTTGTTTTAAACCTTTAACTTAAAAAGCCAACCCAATTCAGGGGGCGTTTGGTTTGAGCACGGGATTGGCTATGGATATGGATATAATAGTAGAAGGGGATGGGAATGGGTATGAAAAATTAAAAAATGATGTTTGGTTTGTAACTTGGGTTTCTGTATTAATACCAATATTGCTGTTTGGTTTGTTGCATTAATGGGAATCAAAGATAATACAATACCATTTTTACCCTCAATAAAAATGAAAATAATTTTCCCTTCGTATGTTTATTGGGGCTATCTTCATATATTTAACTTACAGTAAACAAAATTAATAAGTTTTGTCAAGAAATTTATCGCAATTTTCGAGTATGATCATTTTGTCAATAGAGCTCCTTATAGTGCCAACAATACAATTGAAACTATATTTCCATATCATATGTAAAATGGAATATAAAGTATAAAACAACATTAAAATAAACTTAAAACATAAAGCATTTCTCATAGTACCTAAAACATAAAGCATCAAAGCAACATCAAAATAAACTTAAGACATAAAGCCTTCGCATGTCAATGGGAAGGTTGAGGAACACATCAATCTTGTCTTTATTTGAGCTGAAAATGTTAGCTGCTTTAAAG
>JAOQML010158730.1:0-13632 GCA_027568935.1 Erythroxylum urbanii | reverse complement strand
AACTTAAGCTACATTATCCTCAATGTACAAGTAAAAAGAAAAATAAAAGAAAATAAAGAAAATAAAGGTGTAAGAAGTTTCTCTGTAATAATGTCAAGGTGTTGGTGGAAAAGACGATTGAAATTTCTGCTATTCGAAGAAAGCAAGCTAGTTGTGCTCCAATTTGTCCAATCTGTGCTCCATGCTTTGTAGGAATGCTAAAATAGTCAAATCACTTGCAGAAGGATGTGTTGCGGTAGGAGCTGATTATTGTGAAGTTTTATCTGTGGAGATGTTTGTAGCTACAATTCTTCTTCTTCGTCGATGCAAATGAGGAGCAGGTTGTACAGTCGGTCCAGGTGGGGCAAATGTGTGTGCATCAGCTTCATTAGCAACTACAAGTCCCAACTTATATAAACACTCACAATCCAATGGTTCCATCTTATAAGCAATTGTGAGGTTATTGTTATCAACATCTAAAACTCCAATATTAATAGCAAGTTGAGTGATATATGAGCCTATGATTAAAGCTGGATTCTATTTTTCAATATGGAATGCATTTGAGTGAGCATCCAAAAACTCAAATTAATTGAGAAATTGTTTTCCATGCACTATAGGAAGAAAAATTCAGCTTTTAATAGAATACTAGCAGTTTTTTGATGACCAAAAAAATTATAAACCAGAAACGATGCATGTATTTTAAAGCTGGTTTGTGAAGAAAAGAACTTTTGGAACTGCTAGGGTTATATTTTTCAGAATCAACAGACCATTCTGATCACAATGCATATGGATCAAATTCAGGCACATAATCACAATAACCATTTAAAAATACATCACTTTTAGCCACAAATTTTGTCATAAATTTCATTATCGCACAAAATGAAGCAATAAAAAATGAATGCCACTGATTCATAAGCCTACACTCGATTATGCCAGGTGCAAACAAGTTGAAATTTGGATCATCTAATTTGAAATGAAAAGTGGCATAAAATTTCCTAGTCAATTCCACATATGTAGGGTATCGAACATTAATATAATGCATCCAACCTATTTTATCTATATAATGTTTAATTTCAGAACCAATATTTAAAGTTTCCAAAGTTTCATCATGTATAAACTTACAAGGATTTATATGCCTATTGCAAACAATTTCGAATCGATCCTTATCACTTTTCCGATGAAACGAGTTAAATGTATCAACTGTCAATTACAGCATATTCTGAAAAACAACATTTTTACCTTTTCTGCTGCGTCTGTGTGTTGTAGTAAGAATCTTGCCATTGTCTGCGTCCACGTCCTGTTCTTTTTCCACTGTTTCTGCTTCTGCTTGTTCAAGCTCCTGTGTTTCCCCTACTTCTGGTTATTGCTGGTCCTCATTTGTGTCGTAGGATTCAAATTCTCTTGGAACTACAGGTGGCTGTGTATATGTGGTTAATGGTGGAGAATCTACAAAAGAAGGTAACGCTGGACTATCTTCAACATTGATAGGGTTGGCTGGAGAACAATGTTATTACAATTGTTTAGTGAGCTGTAAGGTATTGAGATGATTTGATAGTTTGGGTGGCATGAAGCTGGAATGGTGGACAAACTTAAGAGGGCTTGATGCATGCTGGGACAATTTGTCAAGCACTTGGTGGGTGTGTTACAGCAAAATCTAATGAAGCAAGATTGCTAGGTATGTCTACAGAGAGAATGTTTAATAAAGGCAAAAGAAAGAAAATAGATAACAATAACCCAGATAAACTAAATGATTTGAGAATGTTTAACACAAAATTTGGTGAGGATGCAAGCAAAAAGGGCTTGTACAGAAACAAAGGAGTGACGTAAAAAAACCTTCAACATAAATTGTAAAATCATGCAACAACATAGGGGAGGGGTGGCTTGGAGGCTTGTGGTTAGAGTAGAAAATACAGAAGGAGTAGGTGGTGTGGCTTGTAAAAGAAAGTTGGAGTGGCGTAAAAGTGAGAAGAGAGGGCTTACGACAGAGATAAGAGGAGTAGCGGCTCAAGAAAGAAGTAGAACAATGCCCAACAAAAAAAGAGACGGCGTGAATTGTGGGGGTGGACCAAAAACCCCCACTAAATTTGTCACTTCATTGAATAGTAAGAGGGAACTACATGCCTAAACTTTTTTTTTGAGAAAACTAAGAAAAATAAAATGAAATAAATAAAAAATAAATAACTTAAATTAAAATAAATCTTGAGGTGCCTCTCAAGAGTGCTTCTTTAACTTCATATTAGCTAGACGAAAAAAAATTATTAACTTAATGTAAATTAGCTCATTCAGTTCAATTTCTTCTGTAGTTCAACCTATAAATTCTCATAATACAGTTTCAATCAGTGTCCATTAACTTTAAACACTTTAAAACTGTCTAAACTCTGAATTTCAACTGCACCATGTGAGAAAACATTAGTAACAACAAATGGACCTATCCAACGAGATCGTAATTTATCAAGAAAGAGCTTTAATTTAGAGTGATAAAGAAGGACCTTTTGACCTATGGAAAATTCTTTTATAATTAAGATTTTTTCGTGAAAGGCCTTAGTCTTTTCTTTATAGATTTCTGTACTCTCATAAGCTTCATTACGTATCTCTTCCAACTCTTGCAATTGTAATTTTCGATTAATTCCAACCTCGGTTAAATCCAAATTGTATTGTTTGACAGCCCAGTAAGCCTTGTGCTCCAATTCTATAGGTAAATGACAAGGCTTTTCGAATACTAACCATTATGGCAACATACCAATAGGAGCTTTATATGCTGTCCTATATGCCCATAGCGCGTCGTCTAAACACAAACTCCAATCCTTCCTATTAGGATTAACCACTTTCTCCAAAATTGATTTGAATTCCCTGTTAGAAACTTCGGCTTGTCTATTTGTCTGGGGATGGTATGCTGCTGAAGTTTGGTGTGTAACACCATATTTCTTCAGTAAAACCTCAACAATTCGGTTACAAAAATGAGTCCTATGGTCACTGATTATTGCTCTAGGCATTCCAAACCTGACAAAAATATGAGACTTAACGAAATCAACAACAACTTCAGCATTATTAGTATGAGTAGCCTTAGCTTCAACCCATTTTGAAACATAATTCATAACAACGAAAATATATGTCTTATCGAAAGATAAAGGAAATGGGCCCGTAAAATCAATTCCCTATACATAAAAATTCCACATATCAGGATATTCGTAAGCAGCATTTGTTCTTTTGGTCCTAAACCACCTATTCTTTAACATCGATCATAAGACTTGCAAAATATATAAGCATTATAAAATAGTTTAGGCCAAAACAAACCACATTCAAGAACCTTACGGGCTGTCCTTCTAGGACCAAAGTGTCCACCACTTGCAAAAGAATGGCTAAAAATCAATATAAAATGGATTTCATCATCAGATACACATCGCTTAATAATTTGATCAGAACAATATTTCCACAGATGTGGCTCATCACAGGCATAATATTTAGCCTCTCTTTTAATTTTATCTTTTTCAACTTGCGATAAAGTACTAGGTAAAGACTTGGTAATTAGAAAATTAACTATGTCAGTATACCAAGGTGTTGCCTGTTGTGTGGCGAATAAATGTTCATCCGAAAATTCATCTTTTAGGTTGTTTGAAGTTGTGTCTCGACAGATACAACTAAGGTGATATGCAGTCAAATTTTCAGTTCCCTTTTTGTCCCCTATTTTCACATCAAATTCTTGCAGTAGTATAATCCAACGCATAAGATGTGGCTTTGCTTCCGTTTTAGACAACAAATACTTCAACGTAGCATGATCTGAATAAACTATGACATGTATGCCCAATAGATATGAACGAAACTTCTCTAACCCAAAAACAACTGTCAATAATTCTTTTTCTATTATTGAATAGTTTTTTTGGGCATCGTTTAGTATCATCGAAGCATAGTAAATCACATGTAGCGATTTGTTTATCCTTTGCCCCAGAACAACGCCTAACGCATAGTCGCTTACATCGCACATTATCTTAAAGGGGAGACTCCAATCCGAGGGCTGGATTATTGAAGCAGAAATTAGCTTCTCTTTTAATTCATTGAAGGTTGTCCTACATGCTTCATCAAACTTGAACTCCATGTCTTTTTAAAGTAACTTGCATAAGGGTTGAGTAGTCTTTGAAAGGTCTTTGATAAAGCGTCGATAGAAACTTGCATGTCCAAGAAAAGAATGAACTTCCAGTATACTTACGGGGTAAGGAAGAGATTTAATGATTTCTATCTTAGCCTTATCAACCTCAATTCCCTTAGAAGACATTACATGGCCTAAGATTATGCCTTGATCAACCAAAAAATGGCATATTTTATAATTCAAAATTAAGTTATTTTCAATGCAACGCTTTAAGATTTTTTCAAGGTTAATCAAAATAGTATCACATAAAAACTTCAATACAGTCACCCATATAATCAGAGAAAATACTTACCATACACCTTTGGAACGTGGTAGGTGCAGTGCATAGTCCAAAAGGCATTCTTCGATATGCAAAGGTGCCAAAAGGATATGTGAAAGTCATTTTGTCTTGGTCCTCTGGTGCAACAGAAATTTAGTGATAACCTAAATAACCATCTAGGCAACAATAATGAGTTTTCCATGTAAGTTTTTAAAGTATCTGGTCAATAAAAGGAAGTGGAAAATGGTCTTTATGAGTAACAAAATTTAACTTCTTGTAATCTATACAAACCCTCCACCCATTTTGCACACTAGTGGGAACCAATTCACTTAAAGCGATCTCTACTACGATTACTCCAGTTTTCTTAGTAACCACTTATACTGGACTTACCTATTTACTGTTTGAAATGGGATAGATTATTCCAACGTCGAGGAGCTTTAGAATCTCCTTCTTGACTACCTCCATCATTGGTGGGTTCAATCTTTGTTGAGGCTGTCTTGTTTCCTTAGCTCCATCTTCTAATAGAATTCGGTGCATAGAAATTGATGGGCTAATCCCTTTCAAATCAGCCATAGTCCATCCAAAAGCATCTTTGTAATTTTTCAATATACCCAATAATTGTGTTTCTTGCAAAGATGTTAGCCTACTCGAAATAATAATAGGAAGAGTTTCATGCTCACCTAAATACATATATTTCAAGTTACCTGGAAGAGCCTTTAACTCCAATTTTGGTGGCTATATAAGAGATGGTAATAACTTCGAATTATTTCTAGTTAGCTCAAGAAAACATACCTGTTCCTCCAAGTATTTGCTCTGCTCTAAAATCTGGATAGAGGTATCCAGATCCTCAGGAATGGCAAGATAATTGGCTAGACCTTCATAAAATTATTGAATCAACAGTTGCTCGCTGATTTGATGATGGGGGTCCTGGTGTTTTGTCGGATGCCACAGATTTCTTTTCTAATATTGGTGGCCTTGGCAGCTGGAAAAAACTTCTTTAGAAAAAACTTCTTCATTTCTGCCCATGTTCTAATACTTCCAGCAGGTAAATAATTTAACCAATCTTAGGCATTGTCCTTTAAAGAAAAGGGAAAAGCCCTTAACTTTATTTGCTCTTCAGTGACATTAGTAGGTTCCATCCCCATATAAACAACATCAAACTCCTTCAAGTGCTTATAATGATCTTCTCCCAATGTGCCTCGGAAAGTGGGTAACAAGTGAATTAGTCCCGACTTTAACTTAAAAGTATTATTATCACCCAAATTCAGAAAATTAATGCAGTGAGGTTGTCGGTCCTCTGCTAGAGCAGCCAGTTGGCGTAAAGTGCTATTTGGATCCATGTTCCTTTCTCTCTGTCATTCTTCTCTTAGTACTTGTTGCCTTTCTTTCGTCTGCTTTCTTAATGCCTTTGTTGTTTTCTCAATTTCAAGATTATACTGTAAATTTTTAGATTAATTCAAACGTGTAACATATATAATCGTCAAAAATTCCCCGACACCCAAATTTGGTGACTGCTATCACCTGTAACCATATATAAAAAGAAACCAACTTCCTGAAACACAAATTAATGTAGTAGTGGAAAGTAGGGATCGTTCCTACAAGGAATTCAGACGTTAGTAGTTATGCAATAAAAAGGGGCTTTTAAAATTGTGAATTAGATAGAATTTAACTGGAATACAAAATTGAAAAAATAATTAATAGCAAAACAATGATAATCTAACAATCAGTAGGAACAAATCTTGGTTTCTGGTCTCTTTCATTATTGAACTTGCGTTGATCATTGACACTAAAAATAACCAATTTATTAGTTTAAGCATTTGTCGTGGTAAATTTCTTTACCTACTTTCTCTTATGTTTAGTTAACCAAAACATGTATCTAAAGTAACCCTTATTAATCAATAACCTGGATATGATCTCAGATTTAATTAATTAATAGCTTTACGAATCAAGAAAATCGATGAACTAGACAACATACATACGATGTATATTTAGCCTAGACAATTATTTTTCCTAGAATCATGTCCCTAACGTAGTAGACAAAAATCTTAGTCGCTACTTTTGATTAAAAGAATTGAACGTCATGCTGTTTAATCTAGCAATTGATTGAATAAAATCACAAACTAGTTGTGCACCCAGCTATAAAATCAAACAATCAAATAATGACCTAGAAAAATAATTAATACTTGACTAATAAATCGATTGAAATAAAGAACGAAAGTCTCAAAACATTCAGAGTTCAATAACTAGGATTTCGTAAACCAAGAAATAAAAGTTTAGTTACCCAACGTCACAATTTTTTCTAACTATTTGGGACCGTCATTGACGTTAGGAATGCTACTGACGTTGGGATTGTTCTATTGTCAGCCCTCTTTTAGCTGCGATCTCTATTTTTCTCCTCTTTTTCATTTTTCACGCTACTCCTCTTCTTTATTTACTATCTGTTGTCGAAAACCCCTCTAACGTTGCCCTCCTACTGTTGCTTTGATATCACGAATAAAACTTGGTTTTCACCATACTATTCACTTCTTAAAAACCTATGCATAATCCCCTTTTCAACGACAATGTTTTAGGCTAAATGGATTTTAAGAATTAATTCTTGGTCCATAGGTACTGTTCATAGCCTTTAAACCCATGTTCTATTCTTGTGTTATGTCGTTTGCTTTATACTTCCAACCTACTGTGGTCCATGCTTCTGGTTATTGCATGAGGCCATGTCTAATTAGGTTCAACGCCTAATTCAGCCCTTTTTGTCCCAAAATCATCGTAGTTCTTTCTATTTGGTTTCAAAATACACGTTAATATAAAACAAGATTAATTCCCATTAAGTATAACTTTAAACCTCAAGAACAAAGAAAATTAAGACACAAAAAGATAGAAAATAAAGACACTAACATCAATATCATTCAAGAATTTCTTCGAACACTTAATATGTAGCCATATATCAACCTAAATTAACAAAAACAATTCATTATTTTCCTTTCTCATCCACAATAACATATATCCACTACATTTCAACCATTATGATCAACAAATAATACAAACAACTCAACATTCTGCATAAAAAATACCCATGGTTATTGACATATACATTCGGTGTTTAATATGGGATAAAAGAACCAACACGATTTACCAGTTAGAGGCAAAGCACAAGAAGATGATGGATGACAAAGAAAGGAAAAGAAAGTTCAAAAACTGACGTTGGCATGTGAAAGAGTTTCAGCAATAGATCATCTGTGGAGAGGAATGGACAAAAATGAGAAAAGAGGGAAGAAGAAAGGTGTTCCACGCTTCTGTGTTCAACTTGAAATTCATATCCCATCCTTTGAATTAATATTTCCCATTTTCATCATTACCATTATCTTAGTTTCAATTACATGCTTCTTGATTGAAATTAATATCCTTAATAACTATTAAAAAATTATTTCATATATCTAGTTACATATCCCTTAAATCATCATCTGACCTAACACTTCCAAGTTAAGTTATATCATATTTCAAGTAATTGGCCTTACTTTCTTATGATTAAACATGATTTCAGTTCTAAGAGGACCATACAATAGATAACCCTTTTTCCAAACCTTACCTACTCTTCTGTAGAAATCTTCCTTTAATAACAATATGTCTAGATCATTCATTATAGTGTCAAATGTGGACAAATTGTCGAACTCAATACTAGTCCAATTGCTTGATAGCTTCTCTTGGTGAAAAGCTATAAGACCTCTTATTCTTACTTCAAAGTAGCTCCATGAGTGCATAGTATGTGAATAAGGTCCTTCTTAAAGACAATATCTCTATCATCGAAGTATCTATCCTCTTTAAAACTTGAAGTATCTATCCTCATCATTAGTATAACATCTTTGTTTTCCACCATTTTGATAATCATTTTCATTAAAAAGCCCCCAAGTAACCTCAATCCCATCAAAATTATCAACAATCTCCTTTTGGTGAACAACGGAATTCATCAAATCCTCTTGTTTTCTAAATTTTCTATTTCTTATTCTGGTCAAATCTTGCTAGATAGGTGTATGGTTACAAATTCAATGAGTTTGTTGTGATTGAAATAGTAACACAAGTCATCAATAAATAGCTTAGCTTATTATTGACATACTCTTTAACTTCTCATGAATCAATGCCTTATAAGTGCTTTGTAGCAGCATCGTTATTCATCAATATAGAGGAGGCATAGTAAGAAACCAAAGAGGACCATGATGGCAGCATCCCTGCATATGATAGGATAATGGCTATCATGATTGGTACGTAGTTCTTAGAGTCTTGAAAATAAGAATAAACAATAATTACTTTTTTAGTCTCCTTTGTTCAGAGAACCAAATATCAAATTTTCGTATGGTATAACTACTACTAAAACCTCTTTACCATATGAGACCTATTTATATGAATCGATTCTTAGGATGCAGACGAATTATAACAAGAAATTGATATATCAAGACCAATTAGTAAGTAGATGATACATCTAACCATATGATATTGATATGTTAAGATGAACTATTAAACACAATTTTTTTTGGAATTATCATTAGAGTGATTTTTATAGTTATTATGGCTCATATAAACTAAATTGTTTCTACATACTAATAAATAATTTATAATATATATGAATTATGTAGTTAATATGAATTACCATATCTATATAGCAATTTGAAGTGCTATATAGATTAAATCTAATTTCAAGTGCTCAATTAAACCAATGAAAAAAAATTAAACACTAAAATCAATCAGTAAGCAAAATTGGATTTTTCAATGATTTATTTTATATTGAACAAAACTGAACCTTTAGAATCCTTCTTCTTCTTTTTTTCTGGTTCAATTTATTTACTAATAGGATCGAAAAGAAGAAAAAAGAAAACCTGTTGAGTTAATAAGCCAGCTCATATAAAGATACTTTAACTAACCATCCAGTTATTGCAAATTACATAATGAAACGACAATGATTCTAAATAGTAAAAGAACTCATATGTGCCCTGATACAATTGAACAAAAATTAATAACATAAACAACATTAGCATCAAAGCATACTTCGAATAATATCCCATTGCCGCAACTATATAAGCATATTGTATAGAACAACTTATGCACATATTACACCCATCCCATCGATTAGTTCGTCATTTTCATTATTGTTTGAACTCATAAAATTGATTTCTCAACTGCAATCCCAATAAAACAGGTCATGAAATCTGGTTTATGAGAATAAGCAATAACCTTAATAGCTATAGACATTTGAAACAAGGAGAAAACTCAGAACTTTCGTCGAACATTTCAAAGGCATAACAGATTCATCCTAATTAACCTAAGCAAATCATGCCTTTTTTCCTTCCTCAACGTTTTCTAGAACATTGCAAGAACAAATACACCATAGACAATCCAAAACAAACGTAAAAACACCTCAAAAACTCATAGGTTCGAACATATATGCCAACACGGCTTATACAAAAAATCACAAAGAATAAAGACTGGATGACTTACCTCCGCCGAAGGACACAATGACAGTGGCCGGAGAAGACAAATGAACACACACGCCAATGAGCAGAAGATGAATCGATGACAAAAAAATGAAAACGAAAACACAGGGGAGAGGGAGAGGGTCTTCGAGTAGGCTAAATGCGTAGGAAAATGATGCCGTTTGGTGTTAAACTAAACGACATCGTTTTCATTATATTAAAAACGTTGAAGCAGAAAAAACGATGACGTTTACTCTAAAATTTACCAACGAACACATTTCTGTCGGTAAACCTAAAATATACTGACGACAACCTTTTACCATTGCTATATTCCATCAGAAACTTTGCCGGAATAATTTCCCTCAATTTTTACCGACGGATACTTTTACCATCACAAAATGTAATCTTTGCTGACAATATCACCTATGAAATATCATTTACTGTGGGTAATTTGCTAAGTTCCTCTTTCGTCGGTAATTTTGTGTCGCTAAAAATGAAGATGATAAAACAACATCGCTTGGATTAAAACTAGATGATGTCGTTTTATTTATGAACAATTCGACTTTTACCGATGAAACATTTTTACTGTGGTTCCGTCAGTATTCAATTTCACAATTTTCCCCGCTAGCCATTGCCCCCTAATTTTGTGACAGAATTTTGTATTCCGTTGCTGCAGTACGACGGAAAATGAGTGGGTATATTTTCCTCCATGTTTACCGACGAATGTTATGTCCGTCGATAAATCCGTCAACGTTACAGATAGAAAGTTAGTTTCTGTCACTAATTATCGACGAAATGTGTTCTGCCAGTAATATTCTATCGATAATTTGTTATTTTCTTGTAGTGAATGAGATGAAGGATGGCGAAGCTTTTTTTTGTTTCATTTAGTGAGCAATATTTATTATCATAAATCATAATTGTAACTATAATTATGTCCGTTATCAAGTAATTAGAATATATTAAGACTCTTGTATTATTGAAGATTTCAACTTAAATCATATGATATTGTATCAATAAATTGTTCTTTATTGATATAAAACTCATAGAGGGAAAAAAAACTAAATCACGATGCAATAAATGTTTTATATAATAGAAGTAATAGTATCCACCCACTAATCTTTATAATTAAAACACATGCACTCAAATCTGTCTAGTTGAAAAATGTAACACTTGTATATTTTTTCAATGTTCAATTCTAAAACACTAAATTAGTCAGAGTGTGCAAACCAGTGATTAGTATCTCACTTCACTGTTAAACTATACAAGGAGTTTGACATTTTAATGCCTTAAAGATTATACCAAAAAGTAAGTTTTTTTTGTAAGAATGAGTCACGGTATAGGACGTTTTTGTTTTGTTTTGAAAAAGGTAAAAATATCATTAAAAAATCCCATAAGGGGTGTAATACAATGTTCAAAGAACTGTACAAGGAACCAAATCATACGTTGTAATCTGCAGCTCACTCTATCAAGCCTACCTAACAAACAAAAATCAGACGTCCCAGTATCGACAACAGCAAGAACCAACCATAAGGGCTATTGTTGATTTCATTATAGTAGCATCTACCTCTATATTAATGAACAATAACATCTTACAAATAAAATTGATATTTTACAGTACGTTTGACTTCTAAATTCTTGTCTCATCCCAATCTTCCTGAACATTATTCAATGTTGGTAGATAATTACAACAACGGGGTTCGGAATAAGATTTTATGAAAATTAAATCATAAATTTGATATGAATGTGGATATCGTTTGCTAAGATCATTCAAACCATCAAGCAATCTTAGGAGTATCTTACTCCAACTCATTAGTGGGACTTCCATTATTTCTTACTTAGCGTTGAGTGCCACTTTTTTCTTGGGCTTTAAGGACTAAATTAACTAACCAAAGACAAGATATATTGACGGATTTAGGACCAAGCACTAGTGGGGTCAAAGCTTTTTGTCATATGAACAATTAATGATATTATATAAAATTTTATTGCTCAATTTTAATTCTTAAATGAAAAACAGTTCACAAATGTCTATCGGTATCATCGTAAACTTTAAGGAATTTTAAACTTAATTGTTTTACTTGTTATGGATAAATTGATAAATTTTTAAACGCAGTATTTAAATTTTTAATTCACTTCTTATTCATTGACACAATTAGTTTTGAATATAGAATTAGTTATGTAAGACAAAATAGAGTCAATTCTAAAGATTTAACATTAGGTAGATACATTTTTATATCCTAAACTTGAAGGGGCAGCTGCCTCTCTAATCTGAAATTGACGCTGTCACTATATAGATGTATATCAAGAAGAAAAAAGGAAAATATATAGTTGACGAAGATAACTATGATGTGAAGGCTAGACGGTGCATATATTTCCCAATAATGTGAGAACATTTGCTTGCCTTAACTTGTCTTTGAAATGACAATCAGATTCAGAAAACAAGGTTATTGTTTCAATCCTAATTGCGGCTCTAAGGTTCCACTTCCTTATCCCATCCTATCTTTCTTTCTTTTGAAAAATTATCCCATCCTATCTTTTGCTGCTGCTTTTCAAATGCCAAAACTCAATCTACTCTTTTTTGTTAAAATCATATTCCATTTACTTTGAAGAAATCTTACTTATGACTGGATATCCACTCTAAATTGAATCATTCATATTGCTAACGAAAAGATGCAGGATGCACCTATGTGCAAAATTGCCTTCGCGACCACTAGTTACTCTCTACGAAAAAAAAGAACCAAGTATGCAAAATTGCCTTCGCAACAACTATTTACTCTCTATGAAAAAAAGAACCAAGAGTATCTATAGGAATGAAGTAAATAAGTGCTACTTAGCTACAAACATCGTCAATTCGATCAGGGCCATTATGACATCTAAATTTGATCAGTATGCTCTATCCATAGGAATGAAAACTAGAAGAAATTTGTAACACTTGCTATTATTTTTCATGTGCTTTTGTAATTTGTTTTATTTGTGAACTCCTTGTAATGTTAAGATAACTTTGCTATAGTTAAGACAAACCTTATTCAATTTTTAAAAAAAGAAAAAGAGAACCCATGCAAATTAATATCTTATTTCAAAATTTCATGACTACATTTTAATGTCTTACCATTTTCAAGTAAAATAGAGGATTATTAAGATACTTGAGTGTCTAAATATCATAATGATGTGTACCAAATAAAAAGCAATGAACTTTTCTTTTGCATTAAAAAGATTCTTTTGAAAAGAATATACAATAGAAGCTAATTTTAAGCTTCCTCTTTTACCGAGTCACTATTTTTTCGTGGAAAATTCTCATATATCAGAAACCAATAATGAAGATGTCCTTACTTATGTAATATATGCTTTGATCTCTTTGGGGAAGTAGGTTAGTTAATTTGATTTTTCTATAGCCTGATTTGGAACCCTTATCAGCTTACAAAGGCATTGGTAAACTATTAAAAATCTTAGAAGATCTTTGAATTAACCCCATTTCTATCCAATGTCATGGCACATTTATTTTACTATATGATGTTCCGAAGACCAAATAATGTGTTAGAATCCAACCATGATCGAATCATGGGCGCAACGGAAAACAAAAATTTTTACGGATTCCGAGCGAATCCCGATAATTGTATAAACTTGAATAAAACATAAACGATTTAGAAATCGTACCTTGTTTGCTATCCTGATGAAAAATCTTCGAAACCTTTTCTGAGTAATCAATCACGAGCTGTTCAAGCGTCCAGCCTCTGATGGTATCCACAGAGGAATTCTCAACTGCTTTGAGTGGAAAAAGACACAAGTTCTAGCTT